>JAUZNI010210882.1:0-11970 GCA_034780235.1 Concholepas concholepas | reverse complement strand
ATATTCATTTATAAGCCTCAGGGCTTTCAAATGCCCAATACATGATAATCATTTCCTGCACTGATGCTCAAACAAACATAACCTACCGATGCCAATTTTCCTCAGTAGAATGGTTTACTCTTCAGAGTCAATACAAAGAATAATTGCTTGATTGCTATCCCCAATGTTTTTTAATTAGATAAGTCAATGTTTTATGAATGATGCATCTATCTATTTTAGTGTTATGAGAGTCCCAACAATTAACATGTAACTAACTTTAATAGTAATACCAAAAAAGTATATATATGTACAGGTCTGTATGAATCTAACTTCTGTCTTGATGATTTATCAGTTAAATCTTACATTTTTGCATACCTTGATTTTTAAATTTAGTTCTTCTTTGTACTCTTTTGAAAGCTGCAGATTGTTTCTTGTTAGTAGTATGAAAACCAAATCACATTACTGTATTAAACTTAAAGTTAAAGATGGGGCCCAACCATTGATTTAAATAATATAGTAATATATTCTTGTATAGTGTATACACAGCATATATTATATGTATGGATATTATTAGTGTATAAAAAGACTTCTCTTTGATTTCTGTGTTTTTATATGATATGTAAGTGATATGTAAGTTATATATATGTATAATTATATGTATCTGTGTGTATATATATATATATGTGTGTGTATATATATATATATATATATATATACATATATACATAATATATATATAAATTATATGTATATAAAAGACTGAAATTTAGGATTAACGTTATCATAGTACAGTGTATTATATTTGTTTTGAAAGTGTCTCTAGTCTGTAGTATGGGGTTTCCTGTAGTCTTACCTGTGTACTTTTGAATCAATTGATTAATAAAGAATATTACAAAATCAAACTTCTGTCTTGATTTATATATCATGGCCACTCTTATGATATAGTTTGTCTCTTTATACTTAAATTTAAGTGGTGTAGAGATGCTCAGTAATTCATGATATTGTTGTGTTCATAAACTATGTGATAGTATATATATATATACTTCTGTCTTGTGTCCTCACACTTTTTGAATGTCAGTTTAATGCAGTGGAGGATTTTTTTGTTTTTGTTTTTTGCAGAGTTTTGATGGGAACAATCTGAAGATGGCTGCCTCAGGTTTTAAAAGCCTTGACCGACTACCAGAGGAAGTCATCCTCACAATCTTCTCATACCTTCGACCTGCTGATCTCGTTTTAGGGGTCAGACAAACCAATCGCTATTTTCATGACCTGTCATTTTACCCCGAGCTGTGGAGACATGTGAACATGGAATACCTTCGCACTGAGGCTGACTTTTCAGAAAGTGAGGTTTCAAAGATCAACAGACAGTTTTATTTCAAGTTGCTTCATCAGAAAGGCATTGGGAAAGGACATACTGGGAAAAAAAAAAGATGTGTAGCAGTGAAAGACATAGTAACATCTATTAAGGAGAGAGGAGTGCTTTGGAAAAGCCTGTCTGTCACCGGAAAGACCTTTTACCCAAGTCTAAAGGCGTTTACACTGGGAGAGGGCACTTTGTATTCTGTTCAATTTCTAGAAAAATACCAGGGTCTTGTCCATCTGGATCTGAATGTCAGAAATCATCAAAAGAGGACTTCCAGGCAATGCTTAGCAGTTGATATCTTTGATGTGCTGAAAGGTCTGACAAAGTTGCAGACCTTGAATTTGCATTTTGCTGCCTGTCCTACACACGAACATTATCGCAGTATTGCTTGTATTAGGAAGTCTATGGTGGAGTACTTCTCAACAGGTCCAAGGTTGAAGTGTTTTAAGCTGAATGGATTTGTAAATGATGAAGTTTTGAGAACTCTTTTGGATCATTGCTCACAGCTACAGACGCTTGAACTGAGGAAGCCAGAAATCACAGCAGACGCTTTTACAGCAGCTGCCAAAAAGCCAAAGAAGATGCTTTCTTCTCTGTTTGTTCTACTTTGCAAGACACTGGGTGACTCATCTTTGAAGGACATCTCAGTAGCGTTTCCAAACTTGACACGGCTTTCACTTAATCTGACTGTGAAAATGACAGATAATGGTGTGGGATTGTTTTTCAGAGCGTGCTCTCAGCTGAGTGTTGTCCAGTTGATGGTACCAGAGAAAACTGAATATGAGGGGGCAGATGATTCTTCAGGTACTCAAAGAATTGTTGGAAGTTGCTTAAATGAACTTGTGAACTGCAGGGATCTTCAGGGACTCATCTTGTTCAATTTTGATTTTCCTGAATTGTTCTGTCAGCATGCTGGAAAACATCTGAGAACGTTATTTCTGGTGAACTGTGAGATAGACAACAGTGACATGATCACCATGGCAAGCAGTTGTCCACTGCTGAAAACAGTTTGCATCAATGACTGTGCTGGTGTTGACTCTACAGCAATTGCTTTGATGATGAAAAAGCTCCCAGGCCTGGAGTATTTTGCCCTGAGAGGCCATTCATTTGATATGGACCATCTGCAGTCATCCAGGAAGAGAACCCGGTCCGGTCAACCTGCTGTGTTGGGTCAGCCAAAGAAGGAAAGCAACCTTTCATCTCTCTATATACAAAGATGCATCAAGCTGACAGTCGTCGGTGTGTCTGCATTGCTGTCACCCTACCCCGGCCTTCGTACTGTGACTCTACAGACATGGACATGTCCGGATGACTGCATAATCAGAGAAATCTTGAGGTAAGAATTCTGATAATTATATGTTTTCTCTTTGTTGTGGTTGGGTTTTGTTGTTGTTGTTTTTACAGTTGAATGACAGATTGGTGTTTACATTGCCACATTGTGGACTAACTCAGTGACTGATTGATCTTCACTGTATGCCATTGGTCTGGTTGACCCATTTTTGCCATGATAGAATCATACAAGTCTTGATTTTTGTTTGTTTATTATCAGAATAAGAATCCTTTACGTTTCAGGTAAT
Source organism: Concholepas concholepas (assembly GCA_034780235.1). NCBI lineage: Eukaryota > Metazoa > Mollusca > Gastropoda > Neogastropoda > Muricidae > Concholepas > Concholepas concholepas. Next base: position 9,051 of record JAUZNI010210882.1, on the reverse strand, counting down.
TTTCATCAAACTCTGTAAGTGAAGTGATTTTGCATATTTTAATGACCAAGGTTTGATACAAGTTTATCAAATCTGAGCAACTTATATTTTGACTTTGTGGGTCTCACTGACCGGTTACTTGTAAGAATGAGAATGTTGTAAAGAACATCTCTCAATGCACCAATATATTTTAACATTCCTTGGCTAGAGCTCCAAGGTTCACCAATGGTGAGATTTTGTGTGTGCCACTGTTTTTGCCCACCATGAAGGTAGTGGCATTCCGACTTCCAGGATGTATGAGAGAGGTGACAAGTTTGGATGTTGCATCAGTGGACAATTACTTTTGAATTGCACTAATAAGCCGTAATTGATAGTAGCATTACTGGCAGGTCTGGGTGATGTATAGATCTACTTTTCTTGTGTTGGCTTTTTCGTGTAGTGGGAATATTGCAGCTTTGGACCAGTGCAGTGTTGTGGTAAGTGTAGATTACAGGTTAGCTGTGTGCAATGGAAACTAGTGTTATCTCATTGCACAGTTCAATTCCAATAAAACCAACCTTTTTTGTTTAAATCACCTGTGGATACCACACGGCTTCAGATAGGGATTGCAAAAAGTCCGAAGGCTTGTAGGATCTGTGCTGCCAGGTGCAAGTGAGATTTCTTCATTCATGAAAATACAGTCTTCTTGGTATCGTTTTTTTGGTAATAGTCTGTTACAGTGTGTTATTTCTGATATGTCTTAATCAAGTAGTATTCTGCTTGCAAGCTTAGGGTACATCATACTGTACCCAGTGGATGTTCAATCTCAAGGATTTTTGTGTTCCCTGATATGTTAGGAGACTGCGCAGTATGGTGTATCAGTATAACATGGTCTTCTCATTCTCTGTCCAGGAACTGCCCCCAGATGAAAGAACTGAAACTGACTGCGGTGCCGGATAGAACGAAAAAAACCGCACTGACTAGGCGCTGCCTCAAAGACATCAAGGTATGGGGGCCCCGTCTGACAGTTCTGGAGCTGTTGACCAACAGGTCATTCAGCAATGCTGCTCTGGCCAAATTTGTAGGCACAAACCCTCGACTGTCTTCCTGTTGTGTACCAGAGGAATCAGTCAATGGAAAGGAGAAGCTTCACACTCTGAAAATGGTTCAGGAAGAGGTGGGCAGGTACCGAAAGCATGGTAGAGATGAAGCCGTCGTCACGCGCTCGTCCATGGGCATTATGGGCGCTGATTATAATGCGTATTGCTGGTCTGCTTTCACAATTCAAATTCAAACAAATGTGAGCAAAGCATGGAAGCACTCCAGATAGTGAAAAATATGCTGTATTTCTTGTTTTGAAGAAGTGTTTAACACTATCCCAACGTTAAGGGAGAGAACCCCTCTTTCCCTGTACACATGCACTGTGCACATTTGTATGCTTCTATAATTAACCCAGTAGTTGGTGCTCGGTAGGGAAGGGTTAGTAGCTGGTTGGTTGCCTTATAGCGGGTTAGCCGTGGGGAAAAGGTTAAAGTATTGTCATGCCTGATCTAACCAAAGCCTTCATGATATAATCTTAGAATTGTGTACTACATAATCATGTCTTCTTTCTTTAACTGATTTTTTTTTGGCATTGTTTTTTTTGTTGTTGTACTGTTTTGTTTCGTTCTTCAGCTAGAGCTCTGAGGTTCACCAGTGGTGAGATTTTGGTGTATGCGACCATTTTTTTCCCCACCATTTAGGTAGCCCTGTTCTGACTTCGCCACTGTGTGCATGCGTTTTTTGGGGGGGGGGGGGGGGTGGTCATTTGTTCAGGACTACCGGCACACAATGGCCTACTCTTCCGAAAGGCAGAACCGGTTTTTAATGTGTGCGCAAGATGTTCTGCGTGCGTTTGCACATGGGGCCTCGCTTCATAGTCTCATCTGAAGGACTGTGACATTCAGTTTGATTGTTTTGTCAAACTGGGAAGAAAGGGCGATGTTGGGAATTGAACGCAGAACCTCATGATTTACTTGTTGGCAGGCGAACATCTTAACCACCCTGCCACCTTCCTCCTTGCATTGTTTTCTATCTTGACACAGTGTCAGTCCTAAGGGCCCTTGAGATAAGCTGAACTGATAACAACAAAAAATGAAAACAGCCCTCAGCAACTTTATAGTTGTGACAGAACTTGTTTATAAATGGTTTTTGTTTATTTTTCTTGAATTTGTCGATATTTTGTTTTTGTTTTAAAGATTTCCTGTTCCAGTGCTAGTTACTTGTGCGCAGCAGAAACCGAATTCTGTTTGATTTGCTGCGGTCATGGACAATGTTTTTTGTCTGTTTGGTGATGTGTTGATATTATGGCCGTATTGTCAGCCCCGGTCTTTTGCAGAGGGCTGGCTGGGTGTTTATGTGTCGTGCTTTTATCTTGGTTCCTCAGCTAGAGCTCTGAGGTTCACCAATGGTGAGATTTTTCGTATGCAACTGTTTTTGCCCACCATGAAGGTAGCCGCATTCTGACTTCAGGGATGTATGCTGGGTATGTTTGTGTTTCCGTGGCCTACCGAACGCTGACATGGATTACAGGATGTTTATCATGCATATTTGATCTGCATGTGTATGTATACATAACGGGAATTAAGGCACTGGCAGGTCTGCACTTAAAGTTCACCTGGGAGATTGTAAAAATCCCCACCCTTCATTCACCAGACACCATCGAGATTCGTACCCACGACTTCTTGGACCCATGGGATTGAAGTCGAAGGCTGTAGCGTCCCTCAAGCATGGTGCTTGAAAGAAGGCTTGTGACGTGTTTGGAACTTGCTTGACTTTGATTGTTTGATGTTAATTAGATAAAGCAGATGGGACTGATTTTCATGTGGTCCACAAAGTATGATGTGTGAGCATGTATCGGGTAATTATAAAATTCACATTATGTTTCTGCCTGTAGGATTTTCGTCTTATTAATCATGTAGGTCAGCAAACAGACCACTGTCAGTAGTACACACACACACACATGTGTCTCTCTTACACACACACACACACGTGTCTCTCTTACACACACACACACACACACACACACGTGTCACACACACACACACGTGTCTCTCTCACACACACACACACACACCCCTACACACACACACTATTTTATACTTTCATCGAACATGCATGCTGGAAATGTTTTAGAAAAAAACAAGAAGAGGCTGGGTATTCTCATCACCATGTTTTCTTTTCTGACCTCAATCACATTCTCTGTGCACGTTTTGGGTTGGATAAATTGCGTCTGAGATCAGTCATTTGTCTCATTAATAGACTAAAGTTAATGCCTTCCAGACAAAATATGCTAAAAATGTGCGCTGCATAATCCGATATGTAATGGGACTATTTCAGCCGGTCATGTTTTCTTTGACTGTCCTGTTTTAAAACAGCATCTTCCCGTCAAACCTGAGAACATTTTGGACAAGATTTTTTGTGTAAGCAACTGTGTCGTGCTGTGAGAAATCGCCTTGTGGCTGAAGAAGAGTCCCATTGACAGTTTATCATATTATAGTGCTTATGAACATGTCAGTAGCTTGTTTATGAGATAGACATTAATCAAGTGCTCTACCTTTAATTTGTGAATAGTTGTGTTTGGTTGTTGAGGTTTTAGTATTCACTTTATGATGTATTATATATAATTTCTTTTTTTTCTTTTTTTCCCCCCATTTTCTTTCTTGTTTGTTTGCATTTGGGGGTCTTTTTTGTTTTGTTTTTGTTGTTTGTTTTGTTTCCTTTATAATTTTATATTGTCTAATATCACTTATGTGAACCAAACATCAAACTGAAGAACACACACAGACACATACACACAGTCACACACACACACACTGACACAGTCACACACACACACACTGACACAGTCACACACACAAACACACACACACGCACACACACACACAGAGCAACACACATGTATACACACAGTGATACACACACACACACACACACAGAGCAACACACAGACACAACGACACAGACAGTGACACACACATGTATACACACAGCGATACACACACACATACACACACACTGACACACACACACACACTGACACAGTCACACACACAAACACGCACACACACACAGAGCAACACACACACATACACACAGTGATACACACACACACACACAGCAACACACAGACACAACGACACAGGCAGTGACACACAGTGACACACAGATGTATACACACAGCGATACACACACACCTACACACACACACACACACTGGGAACGGTTTTTGACTACAAGTTAAACTGGGACGCTAACACTGATGCTATTGTCAAAAAGGGGCAACAACGTGTGTATTTTCTAAGGAAGCTTAACTCATTTTTTGTTGACAAAAAGATTCTTTGTTTTACAAGTCTTACATAGAGAGTGTTCTAAGTTTTGCTTTCATTTCTTGGTACAATAACCTTAGTATTAAGAAAAGGAATGGTCTTCAGAGAATTGTGAGAATCTGCTCCAAAAATAATTGGAGAACAACAAAGAGATCTCAAGTCGTTTTGTAATCAGCAGCTTGTACGCAAAGCCACTGCCATTTTGGCCAATCCCTCCCACGCTTTGTTTTCAGAATTTCAATTGTTGCTTTCAGGACGCCATTTTCAGTGCCACAACAGCAAAACAAACAGAAAAAGAAATTCCTTTGTGCCAGTAGCCATTCGAATTCTAGATTCACAATAGCACGGACTACCCAGTTTTTACACTTCTCTGAATTACTTGCCTGATTGCCATTTTTATGAATGTACTCAATATATATGTGTGTGTGTGTATGATCAGATTTAAGCATGCAGTTGCATGCGCATGTGAGTGTATATGTGGGTAAGTGGATGGGTGTGGGTATGGGTTAGTGTTCCTGCCTTCATGCTATAGAGAGAAAATACTTGTGTTTGCATTATTTTCCCCTTCAACCTCATTATGCATATATCGACTTGAATAAGCTTCCTCTTTATCAGTGTGTGTGTGCCTGCGTGTGCAGGGGCTGCGTATGTGCACACATGCACATATGCTCATGAAATAAGTATGTCTTATTTTTGGCTTAATTGGGTTTTTCTAATTGTTTGTATATATAAGTTTATATGTCTTTTCTAGCCAATGGTCTTATAACATTGTATTCGTTGGTGTGTGTGCTTGCGCAAGCGTGTGTGGGTGAGTGCGTACGTGCATGCGTAAATGATAAGTTTATATGTCTTTTATAGTCAATGGTCATAATATTATATTCCTACATTGGTGTGTGTGTGCGTGTGCGTGCGTGTGTGTGTGTTTGCGATATTTTTATTTGAAGTTACCTTAGAATGTTTGAACCAATATGAAATGTAGCTATTTTGTGTCTTTGGAGATTATGATTCATATCAATATGCCTGTCAGTATTGAAATTGTAATTGCCCTTCATGGGGTGATTAAAGCGTTTTTGACTTGACTTGACACACACACTTTGCTGTGAACCTTACATGGCTATTCAAATTGTCATTGTACTACAGTTGTTGAAGCACAAGACAGTAAAAGTAATCTTACTTGAAAATCCATTAATAATTAAGACAATTGGTATTGCTGTATTAACAATTTAAATGACTATAACAGATACTGTTTATGAATGATGAAATTGGGCTGAGAGAGAGAGAGAATAAAAGAGAGAGAAAAATAACAGAGTGTGAAAAAAATGTGTGTACCTATACATGCGTGTGCTTGAAAGACAGTCAGTCACACACACACACACACACACACACACACACACACACAGAGTTCACCCAAGAGTAACCAAGACTGACTGCATGATTCTTTTTCTTCTTTATTTTCCAAAATATGCATATTGCATGAGAGGATGGGATAGCTCAGTGGTCGGAGCACTCGCTTTCCCCAAGCTAAGGTTAAGCAGCATTGAGCATGGTTACCAAGTGGATGGGTGACCGTTTGTGTGCCTTGGCTTCAGTATAGTCCCCCAGTTCTCCCAGCTGTAAATGGGTACCTGCCCTCTTTAGGGTCAGGGAAGGTATAGCAGCGAGGGAGAGGAGATGGGCACTGCCCTCAATAAGTTAGCCCCTGGAGAAGCTGAGGTCTGACATCTTGCTCCCATAAGTTATGGGAACATCTTTACCTTTATAAATTGCATATATTGTATAACATTTACATCTTCACTTACTGTAGTCCAGTTTCCACATCACCCGAAACAACCAGGATTTTAAAAAGATATTTAAAAACATTTTTGGGGATAACACCACAGATCAACATGAAGAATTCTCCACTAAGCACATTGTTACAATTCAGTGATCATAAACAGAGAAGTCTTAATCAAAACTTTTTATCAAGCCAAAATTACTCTGTATTTATAAGTATATTTACATGAAGCAGATGTACAGAGGCAAAGTGTTGCATATTGCAAACTTCACACACACTATTGTCATTTCAGCCGTAAAATCTGTTCTATATATATAACACTGGTAACATTTTAAAGTTGTGTTAAGTTTGGTTTCCCCCATGAATTCATATGGAAGCCATTTTTCTTTATGAAAATCTAAGAACTATAAATGAACCCAGTGTTTTACTGCGTCAATTTACATTTGTGTTTTTAATTTACTAACCAAGACCTGGTCTGTTGATAAAACATCTGTGCTCTTATGTAAAAGAAAATCCATTACTTTATCATGAATATCACTGTAAAAAAAATGCACATGCTATAATAATCAGTTTTATTTGCCATGAAAACAGTTGACTTACTTACAGACCCTTTTTCTTGCTTTTACACACTATACATCACTTGTCATATGATATATATGTATGTATAATAGGTCTGTGCCCTTGAAAAATTAAATCCTGAGAACATTAAGCTTTTCGTTAGTTTTGATTAACACTTAATCAGTGATACTGTGTATTTTACTACATGTGTGCATTTTGTACATTGTCCTGTGTGTGTTGTATGCGAGTTTGCAGGGTGTGCGTGCATGTTAAGTGTGTTTAAAGTGTGTGTATGCACTTCAATTCTATCTACTGTGTTTTTTATATTTTATGCTATGACTCTTGTTAAGCAAAAACAAACTTCCTTGACATTTCAGCTGCCCCAGAAATTTGCCATGGATATGATGTGTAATTTACAAGAATGTAAAATGAACACAGTATTCCATTTGGGGGACAGGATAGCCCTAGAGGTAATTAGAGTGTTGCGCTCTTGATCTGATGGCCTGGGTTCAAGCGGCTACCAAGCCACCCGTTCCAGGGGATTTTTCATCTTAACTGACTTCACTCCCCCAAAAGTCCTTTGGATGAGACTATAAACAACACGCAGAACATCTTGTGCACATATGATTATTAAAACCTGTTTCTTCGCCTTTCATCAGAATAGGCCATTGCATGCCAGTAGGAACAGATGACAATTTAAATAATGCGTACTGGTGTACAATGGTGTGTTAAGAGATCCCCGAAGCCAGGATGCTGCTTACCTTAATGGTGGGCAAAAAACCGAGTCGCATACACAGAATCTTACCATTGCCGACAATGGTAACCCTCCAAGCTCTAGCTGAGAAACTTAAAAAAAACAAAAAATGTCACTGCCATCACAACAAATGTAAAATTCAATACAAATAATTACATTATTATCCATATATATCATTCATGTAAAGTTAAACGTCTATTTCGTTAATGATATACATAACTTATATATATTTATATATAATATATATATTTTTTTTTCATATATATATATATATATATATATATAATATGTATATATATTTAAGTACAAAGAAAGCATAATAAGTTAATAACCAAAACTTGAAGTTGAAATTACGCAATTGGGTTTTCCAACTCTGTGTGAACTGTTCAGTCTAAGTCAGTCACAAACTCATTTACTTCCTTGCATCATAGTTATGTGAAACAAATTTTTATGTACAAGATAATGCCAACATTTTTTGCTCAAAACAAGGCAACAGAAAAACAGAAGTCACCCGAAAACCATAAACGCTTTGAACAGTTTGATTCCTGTACATGAAGCTGACACACTACATACTGCACCTCCGAAACACACACAAATAACCTCTTTTGAACTGAATAGGCCTACAGTGGGTTCCTGGGATAGCTGGGTGGTCAGAGCGCTATGCTTGTGTCTGTTGTGATCTGACAGCCTGAGTTCAAGCCATCACCCAGGTACCCGTTCAAGGGGGGTTCCCCCTGGAGTTAACATCAGTACCGACTCCACTCCCCTAAAAGTCCAGTTGAGACTAAAAACCAAGGTCCCACATGCCAACACACGCAGAACATCTTGCGCACACATTAAAAACCCATTTCACCTTTTGGAAGAGTAAGCCATTGTGTGACAGTAAGAGCAGATGACCAAAAAAACCCAAACCTCGTGCACACTGGTGTAGTGTTAAGACATCATCCCAGATGTCAGAACGTAGCTAACCTTAATGGTGGGCAAAAACGGTTGCATGTATAACACAAAATCTCACCATTGGTGAACCTCAGAGTTCTAGCCATGGAACAAGAAAAAAGATAAATACGACAATTCTTGTTAAAAAAAAACCCCGTTTTTCTACAATACATTGGCAGAAGACTTTGTATTTCAGATACAGCAGCATCCAAAGGTCATCTAAAGGCAGTTAATATGGCAATGTTCAGTGGAGCCTCTAACAGAGAGGAATGTTTCTACCTGAAAACCGTCATTCTGATTCATCCAGTTTGGGTTTTTTCAGAGAAAGTGTCGGCCTTTGCAATATGAATTTAAGATAAGTTTGTACAAGTCGTGGTTCTTTAGTTTTTGTTCCGATCAAGTGGTAACAATCTGCTGTTTCACTTGTTCCAAAACTTGAACACTCTGTACCTGAGTTTTGCCACTGGATGTTCTACTCACATTCGTCTACTGTGTGTACCTATTCCACAAAATTTGGGCTTAGAAGACCCACACTGAGCATAGTTACCTTGAAGACAATCGGTTGATATCATATGAACAAGCAGGATTCCGAAAGTTACATAGAACTACAGATCATATCTTTATACTTAAGAAAATAATAGATGACATATCAAAGTCTAGAAAAAGTCGGCTTTATTGCTGTTTTGTGGACTTTCCAAAAGCTT
>JAUZNI010210881.1:243-17102 GCA_034780235.1 Concholepas concholepas | reverse complement strand
AGAGAGAGACAGACAGACAGACAGACAGACAGACAGACAGACAGACAGACAGACAGAGACAGAGAGACAGAGAGAGACACACATAGAGACACAGAGAGGGGGAGACAGAGTAAGTGATATTGAAGGAAGGAGAGAGGCAGAGAAAAGCAGCAGTTTGAAGGACTAACACAAAGACACATAAAAAGAAAAGGAACAAATAAAAGTTAGCTAAAGCACTTTTTTTTTTAAAGTGATCAGGAACATTTAAAAAATCATAAAGATGTAGAAACTATGGGTTAATTATTGCATCTCTGAACTTCAAGCATCAAGAAGTTTTCAAGTCAACAAGAGTCTAAAGATAATGCAATATATTATATAACTTAAGTTTGTACCCCCAAAAAAGATAGATCAAAATCTGGTATTTCTAAAAAGGAAAAAAACCTACCTCATATAAATTATAACTATAAGCATACAAAGAAAGACACAACATTGAAGAAAACAGAAAAAGTACTTTATTCAGCATAATTCAATGGTTTTTAAAAACTTGTTATCTCCATACTTTGACTAGTGTGTATACAGAAACACACATGCATGCACACACGCATGTGCACACACGCACACATGTGCACACACACACATTCTGACACAGACACTTGTATGTGCATATCACATACCAACACAATTTTTTTTTTATTCAACAAATTTGATACATGGCTTTTAATCATGGCTCTATTCATTAGAGAAAAGAAAATGTTTCTTTTATTTTCTCAGGTCATTTGTATCTTTATTCTAGCACCACAGATACTTTTGAACAAAAAGTAAGTGTTGTTTAAATCAAAGGGTTAATATCTAGAAAACAGTTATCACTATTTTCTAACTAGGCCAACAAAAAAAGCAATCGAGGTTCACAAAATTTTACACCAGCATCAACTCAGCTGATATACAGCTAAAAAAGAAAACAGGGTAGCAAATGGAAATGAAAGTTTCTCATTTCCATGGCTGGTGATTGTAAACAAAAATAATAAGAAAAAAAGTTTGCCAAAATGTGCTATATATATATACATAATTTCTTACACTCGATTGTTGGAACAGTGACCTTTTTTGTTTGTGTGTTCTTCATGTGGCACTTCTGGGCATGGTATATAACACCAAAAATTCCTTTTAGAAATTAAGAAAAAAATTCTGTTCTTCATGACAAAGATAGCTTGCAAAAAAAAAAAAAGTTTCACACAGAAACATTTTACAGAAATGTTCTGTTTCTGAAATACAAATTTTTAAGCAAAGGTTTTCTTTCAGAAACTAAGCTACTGAGAATGTTACATAAAAGCCTGGTTAGAGGAAAAGACAAAAAGAAAAATTTGACTCAAGAGTAACTCGTATACACATTCACACTGGTGTACAGGTAAAAGTACACATAAAAGTGACCAGAAGAAACAGCACTTGTTCCGACTGTGATGCATTTGTACATGTATCTGAATCAAAGAAGCTACCATAATCTAGCTTTATCACTTTGTGCAGCTAGTTCACTTCAAATGAAAATGTGCAAAAGACAATAAAAACTGGCAAATAAAATATGGAGGTCAAATAAGTTTGCAATAAAAAACATATTAAAAAAACAACATATCAAAATTAAAAAACAACCAAAAATGAAATAAAAGAAGATAAAAATAACAAAGAAAACATAATTCAAATGTAAAAATAAAAAAAAAGACTGGGATAAAATTAAAAGCAGAGCAAGAAAAATTTGGGGAATGTTGCTTTATCCAAAAAATAATATTCAAATAAAAATAACAAAACGATCAAAACAAAGCCAAAAAAAGAGAAATACTCACACCGAGAGGCGAGGGGGAAGAGCTGCTATCAGACGAGGGGACATCATTGCCTGTTACCTGCACATTGCTCACAGCCTGCTCCATCTCCGAGTCTACAATGCCTGCCACCACCGCCTGAGCCACCGACATGCGGTCGCCAGTGCTGGAGTTGACCACCTGACCCGACGAGTCGATGAAGAATCCAGGTTTGCTGGTGTAGGTAGCGTCGCCTGATGTGGTAGTGACCTCTGTGAATGTCGTGGAGATCAGCTGACCATCTCTATCCACCACAGCACCATGTTTGGGGGTTAAGGGAGACCCCTCCGTGATTTGAACAAACTGGTGGGAGGGGGTGGTCAGATTTTGGTCAGAAGGTGTTGAAGGTTCTCCGACAGACAGGGTTGGTCGAAGAATGCCGTGTTGGAGAGCCTGAACTACGGAGATGGTCTGACCGCTGTTGGGGTCTGTGAATGTTCCTTGCTCAGGATCGATGTACCCTGAAGCGACAGCGTTGGTCATGGAGAGCTGAGTAGGCCCTACTTTCTGACTGTGCTCAATAACGGGTAGGTTCTCCTCTTCCTGGTATCCGTTTGTGGAGTCTTTGAAAGACACGAAACCACACAGAAGAGCTTCATCGAGAGGGATGGTGTCTCCTGACTTAGGGTCATGATACAGTCCTGTGTCCCTGTCCACCAAACCACTCTGCAGGGCCTCAGAAATTCCGATCTGATCGTCCGATTTGGTCACACTGACCAGGCCCCTGCTCTCTGCCTGGGACAGGGACAGTTTTTCGCCGCTCCTACTATCTACAAATTCATCCAGTTGCGCAGTGACAGACGGTGAGACTCCTCCTTTCAGCATCACGACACTCTCTCCAACAGCTTGACCTCCAAACTTGCCAGCGATGGGAGACAAGTAGCCTTTGCTCAAGGCCGCTTCCAGCGAGATCTTGCGTCCTGTGATGCTGTCCAGAAACAGGCAAGTTTCGGGGTCGATGAGACCCGTGGTCAGGGCGCTCTGAAAGCTGTGTGTCACTCCCTGCTGACCCAAGCCCTTGTACTCAAAGGGTCTGTGGGATGCTGAAACTAAGAGTCCAGTGCGAACGGCTTCATCAACGGTGAACCGCCTGCCACTGCTTGGCTCTAAAAAAGTACCGGTGGATGAATCGATGTGTCCTCTCTCCATGGCTTCCTTGAAAGGAATCCCTGATTTGCTGCTATCGATGGAGTAGCTGGCAGTCGTTCCTGTGGGACCTCTCTCCACTTTTTCTGTGAACACCAGACCCTGTTTGATGGCCTCAGCAAGCGGAACAGGTCTGCCTGTTTGGGTGTCCACGACTTGGCCTTCTGGGTCCAGAATACCTCTCTGGACGGCCTCTTCTACAGAGATGTTCTTTCCTGTCTTGGTGTCTTTCATACCTGTGATGTTATAGGTCCCCAGCGGTTTGCGCTGAGTGACGGTGGTCTGGGTCTTGGAGAAGTATTTCACGGTGCCAGCAACCAGACCTTGCTTCATGGCTTCCTCAATGTTCATCTTCTCTCCAGTCAAAGAGTCCCTGTACATGGTGCAGTGCTGATCCACCAAGCCTCGCATCACGGCTTCTTCAAAGCCCATCTCTTGCCCTGTGGCATGGTCCATGACTTTGGTCACGGCCACATGCTTATCATCCAGCTTTTTGTGTTCCGAAAGGCCAGCCTCTGCCGCCTCTTTGCCTTCCACCAGGCCTTGTTTGAGGGCTTCCCGCACAGGGATGTAAGAGTTGGTGGGCTGGTCGAAATACAGGCCTTTCTTCTCATCCAGGATGCCCCTTTCAATGGCTTGTTTCATGGTGATGGACCCACCAGTCTTGGGGTCCTTCACGTCAGTGATCATCAATCCGTTAATGATGACAAGTTCCTGAGCTCCGTGACCTTCCTCGACATCGGCGCTGATCAGCCCCAGGTCGATGGCTTTGTCCATAGCGATGTGCTGTCCTGTCTGGGTGTTGATGACTTCTCCCTGATCAGGGTTAAAGACTCCTCTGTTGATGGCTTCTCCCATGGGCAGTTCATCCCCTGTGGCTGGATCCACGACGGCTGTGATGGTCATGGACTTCTGCACAACTGAGGTCAGTACAGGAGAGGCTATCTCGGTTTCTAGGATCACTAGACCCTGTTTCACCCCTTCTGCTATTGGCACTTTCAGGTCTTTGCTCAGATTCCAGTAGGTGGCTTCAGTGGGGTTGACGATGCCGCGTCTGATGGCATCCTGAACAGGGATCAGCTGTCCTGTGTGTGTATCCACTGCTGACTTGACAAGAAAGTCTCCAATTTGTACAGAGTCCTTCGAGGCCTCTTTCTGCTGGGTGTGACCCTTGATGAGGCTTTTCTGGTAGGCTTGCTGGACAGGCATTGTCTTGCCAGAGGTGGGGTCGATGTAGATTCCTTTCTCCAAGTTCAGCAAACCCTTTGACACTGCTTCAGTCACTGTGACCTCTCTGCCCACACGGGGGTCAAAGACGGAAAGAATGTCCAGAGATTTCCTCTTCTCTTTGACACTGAGTGGCTGGAAGGTCTGCTGGGTCTTGATGAAACCTTCCCTCTCTCCCTGGGAAAGGGAAATGCTCTTGGATTCCGATACTTGGTAAGTGCTGGCAGACTCATCGACGAGGCCTCGGCTGAGGGCCTGATTCCAGCTGACAAACTCTTTCTCTTGCGGATCGTACACACTGTTTCTGTCAGGCGCTGGCTTGGCCATGCTCACCTCAGCGTCTAAATGGCTGGGACTCATTTCTTTGCCTTTGAGGAGACCTTTCTTCAATGCCTCCCCAACCATCACAGTTTCTCCAGTTCTCTGGTTGTGAAGAGTCCCCCCTGCCACATTGAGAATTCCTTTCTGCACAGCTTCAGAGACGGGAATTTCCTGAGATGTGGCTGGGTCAATCACTGACTGAATCTTGAATGATGTAGTCTGAGTGACAGTGTTCTGTTGGGATTTGTGGTATCTCTCCTCAGTGATGAGTTCAGACTCTAAAGCAGATGTTTGGATCAGTTGTTGCTGTACAGCAGTGTCCAAGCTGAGTGTTTTTCCTGTCACAGGATCGGTGTAGTGTTTTCCTTCCCTGTCGACAATACCCTGTGACACAGCTTCTGAGAGTGAGATGTTGCCTCCGGTTCTCGGGTCTTTCACGGACTGAACTTTCAGGGTTTTCCTCTCTGCGAAAGAGACATCTGCCGTGAAGCCTGCTCTGGTCTTCTCTTCTTTTGTGGTGACTTTGTCAGTCACAGTTGCATCAATTAGTTCTGAGTCTATGGCCTCTTGTATCGTCATTTTCTGGCCAGTGCTGGGGTCAGTGTAGGACCCATCATCGAGCTGAAGAACTCCTTTGTGCACGGCTTCTGACAGAGAGATCGGTTTGTCGGTGATGGGATCAGTCACAGACTTCACAGTCATCTTCTGGCTGGTTTTAGAGAAAACGGCAGAAGCGTCTGGCTGCTTGGAGCCAGCTGACTCCAGAACCAGTCCCTCACTGATGGCTTGCTCCAGAGTCATGGGCTGGCCCGTTTTAGGACTGGAAATTCTCCCTGTTTTCCCCATGGTTCCATCTCTCAAGGCTTCATCTAGAGATTTTTTCCGACCAGACTGAGGATCGACGACACTGGCAGAGTGTCCGCGGATGAAGCCACGCTGCACTGCTTCCTTCACCGTCATCTCTTCCCCCTTGATGGGGTCTCTGAACATGCCCGTCTTGGGTTTCAGGCAGCCACTGGACACCGCCTCCATGAAATTCATGGCTTCAGGCCTTTCGCTCTCCGGAATGGTTTGCTGTTGCTGAGTGACCTCTAGCACATCTGGAGCTACCTGTTTCACAGTTGTTGCTTGGAATGTAAAGCCAGGTTTCTGGTCTAGTTCATCACTGACTTTAGAGCCTCTGTCAAAGAGTGTCGACAGCGATTCTTTAGCTGCCATAGCCGCAGCAAACGGAGCACCTACCACAGCTATCACTCCCAGCTTGGCAGCTTCTTGCAGTGTCATTGTTTGGTTTGTGTCTCTGTCGATGTACCTCCCAGTTCTGGAGTCAATCTTGCCCTCTTCAAGGCCTTCTTCCACACTGAAGATCTCGCCTGACTTCACTTCATACATGGTGAACTTCGGATTCAGCTTGCCCGTCTTCACGGCTTCTTCAAAGACCATCTGGCGGCCTGTGTGAGGGTCCCTGAAGACTCCTTTCTCTTCATCCATGAAGCCTTGTTCCACAGCGGTAGTGATGTTCATGCCTTCGCTTTGCTCACTCTGTAGAGGGGTGGAGGTGTCCAGGATCTGATTTCTGACAGCGTCAAGGATGGCCATTCGGGAGCCAGAACTCGGATCAGTGTACTGCTGCTGCTGCAAGTTGATGTAACCCATGTCTAGAGCCTCTGCGAAGGACAGGCGATGATCTGGGTCACTTTGCCTGCTGGTTTTAGGCCTGAGGACTGCTCTCTCTTCAGAGTGGACAGACTGAAAGCGATCTACCTGAGTATGGGACAGAGAGCTAGGTGGTTTGGGCAAATCTGGCGAAGCCTCAACGCCACTGAGGAGTCCAAGGCGAATAGCGGTGGAGAGAGGTACAATTTCTCCAGTGTTGGGGTCATGGAATGTGCCGCTGCTCTCATCCACAAGACCCTGTTTGACAGCTTCTTCCAAAGTCATACCACTGACAGAGACTTTGACAACTTTCTGCCTCACAGGGCTGCGGGGCTGGAGGTCTGAGTCTGTTGTTCCAGGGATCAGTCCTTCAAAGCAAGCTTCCTGCAGAGTGATTCTTTCCTTGCTGTCGGAGTGCACCAGTTGGCCAGTGTGGGGGTCAAATTTGCCTTGGCTGATGGCCTGTTGCAAGGTGATTTTCTGCCCAGACTTGGGATCAACGACGCTGGACTTTTGGCCGTCAATGACCCCCATCTGTAGAGCCTGATTCACAGTCACTGGCTGACCACTGCCTGGTGCGATGATCTGTCCAGTCTGTGGAATGAACTGACTGGTAGCCACGGCATCGTTCAGTGTGTAGGGGCGATCTTCAGGCACCGAGATGTACTTGACAGTGGTCACGTCGCTGCCAGTGTCACTAGAGGACGTCACTGTCGTTTGCTTCATTGTCGTTCCTTCAGCTGTTTCAGTACGAAGGATGGTGGTCTTTTTGACCGATGTGGTTTGCTGCACATCTGGAGCAGTGACAGTGGCAGCTTTCAATGCCATGGCAGTCGCTTTGTCAATCAGACCCTTGTTCACTGCAGCATCGATGGTGTAGGTCTGACCAGTAGAGGTGTCAGTGACCTGAGCTCTGTCCCAGTCAATGTGGATGCTGGAGGTGGTAGAGCCAGCAGAACTGACTGCTAGTCTTTCTACAGTGTCCGAGTCAAGCAGTCCTTGCTGCACTGCCTGGGCTACACTCATTTTTTCTCCAGTGGCTTTCACAGTGACGGACCCAGTGGTCCAGTCAATGTCCAGGTCCTGTGGGCTGATATGCTTGGAAGCAGTTACAACAGTACGGTCTGACAGAGGAGACTGGGAAGACACAACAACAGAGGCAGTACTACTAGAGGGGACTAGCGGAGAGACAGAACCCATCACCACGCGCTGTTCCCGTACACCGGATGTATGCAGTGTAGGGGAGAAAGGAGAAATGCTGATGTCTACAGACTGGCCCACTACCGGACTTACCGGGGAGACGTCAATCATATGCTGTCCGTTCACACTGCTCTCCACCACTTCTCTCTTTTTTACCGTGGTGACTGTGTCCTGTCCTCCTCTCTGAGCGAGAGGAGAATCTGGACTTTGTGGGTAAAGAACCCTGGTCTCCCTTTCACTGTGATGTTCCACGTTAATCTTGGGAGGGGACGGCGTAATGTGATCGCCAGACTGGGCATACACAATTGTGGCTGAAGGCTTATCCGAAACCGATGTTCTCTCTACGAGGGTTGACGTCTTCTGGAAGACGGTTCTGTCGGAGGGAGCCACTTTGCTGCCGGTAGCACCATCGGTTTCATCTCTGTGTCTCTGGACAGCATCGATGACCATTTTCCCAGCCAGGATGGGGGCTCCAACCACAGCCAACAGTCCCATCTTGACGGCGTCCTGAGCAGAGGTCTTCTGCCCGGTCATCTTATCCTGCACCGTGCCGCTCCTGTCCACCAGGCCTCGGCGATAAGCAGCGTCCATGGTCACCTGCTCTCCGGTCCTCGTGTCCAGCACAGTGACGTTTTCTGAAGGCACGATTCCGCTGGAAATGGCATGGCTGAGCGTCACCTGCTGGCCGCTGTGTGGGTCTGTAACGCCGTCTCCATCTTCATCCACTGCATTCTGCACCAGACCCCGCTGTATGGCCTCGGGAAGCGGCAGCCACTGGTTGCTCTTTTTGTCCAGTACCTGAGCTGTCTTCCCACTGATCATGCCTTTCCTGACTGCATGTTTCAGCGCCACCCTCTCTCCTCTTGGAGCTGTCCGCACTGTGACCAGAGAGCCATCAATGATGTTGTTGTTCAGCGCCGACTGCAAGTTGTACTCCTGTCCTATTTTGGGGTCCATGAACTTTGAGGTGTTGGGGTCAAACAGCCCAGCGGCTACTGCGTCCAGCAGATTCATGGGCAACACTTGTTTGGTGTCTTTGATGTTGCTGAGCCCCTGAGATGTGGCTCTGTCCATGTCCAGTTTCCCTGTTACTGGGTTCACTATCTGCTTGTCCATGCTCTCATTCAGTGTTAACGACCTCTGCGTTGTGGGGTCCGTCACTGCTGGCTTGTCAGGGTCAATGATGCCAATAGCGATGGCCTTGTCGAGGGATATGACCGTTCCTGTAGTAGGGTCTCTCACCGTTCCTTTCTGACTGTCGATGACTCCCAGTCTGAGGCCTTCTTCATAGGACAGCCCTACTGCTACCGGACCTTTGGAAACTGGGACGGGTTTACTTTCCTGGTCTGTGGAGTAATGCAGGACTTCTGATGCTAGTCCAGTTGGTGAAGGCTCATCTGTCGCCACTGTCTTCTCCACTTCTATGTCTACTTTGGACCATGGCTTTTTAGGATCATGAGGTGAACGAGGTGTCAGTAGCCGTGCCTCCAGAGCCTCTTCTTCCTCCATGGACTTTTCAAGCTGAGCAGCATCGGACTGCTTCGACAGATAAATCAGTCCCTTGTCCATGGCCTCCTGCAGACTGGTCTCTTTTCCAGT
Source organism: Concholepas concholepas (assembly GCA_034780235.1). Taxonomy (NCBI): domain Eukaryota; kingdom Metazoa; phylum Mollusca; class Gastropoda; order Neogastropoda; family Muricidae; genus Concholepas; species Concholepas concholepas. The sequence continues at coordinate 8,127 of JAUZNI010210881.1, read as the reverse complement.
TCTCGTGTCCAGGTAGGTGCCATTCTCCTTGTTGACGATTCCTTCTTTGATGGCCTTCAACAGGGAGATCTGTTTTCCCGTCTTCCTGTCTATGACTGTCGTGATACTGTCAATGGGAAAATCCACATGTTCGGCAGAAACCACACTTCGCATGATGTCGTCTTCACGGGTTTTGGAGGTGACCTCTCCATGGATCAGTCCCTTCTCCATGGCGGAGGTGATGGTCATGGATTCCCGGGTGATGGGGTTGACATAGGACCCCGTTTTGATGTTGAGGATTCCGGACTTCACAGCATCATCATAGGACAACATCTCCATGGACCGAGGGTCGATAACACTTTGGATGCTTAGCGTCACCGTTTCTGAACTCAAGTCCTCCAAGTACGTTGCTTCAAACTGCTCTGTTTCATCGGCGATGTGAATGCTGGAAATCTCCGCTCTCTCCAGAGGGTCGTCCGACATGGCCTCGGCCGACTGGGCCAGGATGAGTCGCTTGTCAATGGCATCGCTCAGCGCCATGCATTCCCCGGTCTGTGGGTTGACGTAGGAACCTCGTGTCTGGTCCAGGATTCCTTCAGCGATGGCTCTGGTGACTGAAATGACCTTGCCTGTGACAGGATCCACGACGGCAGTCACCGACAACGTGGTCAACTTGGTGGTGGTCACTTTGTTCACATCAACGTCCGTCTCGGCCGAAACGTCGGTCAGCTCAGAAATGATCAGGTTCTTTTCAATGGCCTGGTGGATGGGCATGGATTCCCCTGTCAAGGGGTTGACATACAGTCCTTCAGATTCATTCACCACACCAGCAGCGATAGCTTCAGGCAGGGACAACAGCTTCTTGCTGACAGGGTGGTACACCCCTTTGAGAATGAAGGTTTTGGTTTCTCTCATGTAACCGGCAGACCCGTCCACCGAGCCACCTGCATCTTCGGCGATGACCAAGCCTTTCTCGATGGCTTCACTGATGGGCATGGGCTTGAAGCGATCCAGCTCATCCAAGCCGTAGTAAACACCTTTCTCCTGATCCAGAATGCCTTCCTGTATGGCTTGGCTGACGGTCATCTTGGCGCCGGTTCTGGGGTGGATGGCACCCGTGATGGAGAACGCTCTGGATTCTTTGATTGTGTGCATGTCCCCGCTCTTCTCCCCAGTGACGGCCTTGATGTAACCTCGTTCGATGGCCACGTTGAGCGGCATCTTCTCTCCCGTCATGCTGTTACAGAAGAGACCTTGGTTCAGGTCGATCAGTCCTCTTCTGGCAGCTTCTTCAGCGCTGTACTCCTTCCTCGTCTTAGGGTCAATCACCGACTCGATCGTGATGTGTTTCGTTTCACTGATCACAGAATGAGTCTGCAACGGCTTGGCCAGAGATGTGGTGGTGAAGGAAAACTCATTGTCTTTCTTTGTCAGGTACCCAGACTCAAACTTCTTCGAGCCTGGCTCGATTGGAATGGTTGTTTTGGCGCCTTTAGACATGTCGGTGATGAAGGAATCCGACGCTTTCTTGCCGGCACTTTCTGATATGGTGGTGGTGAAGGACTCGGTGACTGTCCTTGTGGTGGTGACGCCTGTGTCCATGGCGTCGGTTTGATCCAGATCGGTGGTCACATGGGACGGAGCAGGCCACTGAGAGGACAGTTTCAGCAGGCCAGCCTGAATGGCCTCTTCAACCAGCATGGTTCTTCCCGTGGCTGGGTCCGTGAAGCAGCCAGTCCTCTCATCCAGCAGCCCTCGTGCTGTAGCCTCCGAGATGGTGACGGAGGTCACGGAGGTGACCGTCTGAGCAGAAGGTTGGATCTGCGTCAAGATCGTGGTCGATGTCATCACGGGGCTAATGAGACCCAGCAAGGAGACGGCTTCATCCGCCGACACCAGACCTTGCATGGATGCTTCCTGGATGGTGATGTTGGTGCCTGTTTTGGGGTTCTTCAACAGACCTTGCTGCGGGTCAACCAGGCCTTTCTGTATGGCCTGCAGGAAGGACAAGGTTCTGCCGGCCTCGTCCTTCAGACTGGTGGGTTTGGTCAGTTCTTCAGCCACACCGCGGTCCACCAAGCCCTGGTCTGCCGCTTGGTGTATGGTCATCTGTCGGCCGGTCTTTTTGTCCAGGTACTTTCCATCCGGAGTGATGATGCCTCGCTTCAACGCCTCAGCGACCGTGACAGGACTGTTGGTGGTCATGTCCATGACTGCAGCTTTGGAGAAGTTGACGTCCTCTCTGACCAGCTTCACCGTCCCTCTCTCCAGGGCATCGAAGACAGACATCGCCCTGCCCGTGCTGGGCTCCACGAAGCTGCCTTGAGGGGTCATGAATCCTCTTTTCATCGCCTCGGCCACGCTCATGGTTTCGTTGGTCACCGGGTCCAGAATACACTTCTTGTCCTTGTCCAGCAAACCAGTGTCCAGAGCTTCCCTGAAGGAAATCATCTGGCCGGTGGAGCTGTCAAACACGCGGCCGCCTTCCGCTAGAGAACCGGACTGCACCAGGTCGGCTAAGGTGGTGGGCTTCCTCACCAGCCCTTCCCTCAAGGCCTCATCCAGAGACAGGCTCTGCTGGGCCACCTTGTGCAGGAAGCGTCCCTGCTCAGGCTCAATGATGCCGCTGGAGACGGCTTCCGTCAGAGTGACGTAACTGTCTCTGGTGGGATCCAACACTTCGTGGAAGCTGGGGTTGATGTAGCCTTTCTCCACAGCCTGCAGGAGGGTCAGCTTGCCTCCGGTCAGGGGATCGGTCAAGAGTCCTGTCTTGGCGTTGTACAAGCCTTTCTCTATGGCCTGACCCAGGCTGAGAGAGGTCTTGCTGGACAGGGGCTCGCTGTTGGCAAAACGGGCCTGACTGTGCGTGATGGAGGTCAGGTTGACCGTGTCGCCCGTCAGCACGCGAGAGCAGGACTCCGAGATGATGCCTCGGCTCAGAGCTTCCGACGCCGTCACGTACGTGCCCGCATTGGTGTCCTTGATCTGGTTGGTGTTGGGGTCGTAGAGCTCCTGCTGGATGGCCTCGATGAGGGACAGCTCCTGACCCGTGGTGGGATCTCTCAGTCCACAGGGGGATGTCAGCTGCCGGTGCAGGACCTCGTCCACCAGTCCTTTCTTGGCCGCCTGGGCCAGCGACAGCTTCTGGCGATTCCGGGGGTCGTAGAAGCTCTGAGTGTGGGGGTCAATCAGCCCGGAGTTCAAGGCTTCTACCAGCGTCAGTTTCTGGTTGGTTGTAGGGTCCATCACCGCAGCCACGTTCAGTATCTGGCCCCTTGGAGACACGTCGGTGGTCTGCACCGTGACCACAGTCTGCTGGTGATCGGGGGCGGCCACCTGCGCCGTCTGCTGGGTGCTGCGTGCGGGCGTGGTGACGGCCGGCTCCTGCTGCATGGCTTTCAGCGACATGGACAGCTGGTTCAGCGCTGTCGTGCCTGCTGTTGGTCGCTCGGAGCCAGGCAGAGTGATGCGAAAGGTCTGCTCAGGAAGACGTTTCTCTGCCGTGGCCACGGCCTCTGGCCGAACGGTCAGGTGGCTGACATAGTTCTGGCCGGGAGAAGTGGGTGTGGCGTGGTGGGCGCCGTAGCCTTCGAACTCATGGACCTGGGTGAAGAACTCTTGCAGGTCTTCTGTGGTCAGGGTGGAGGAGGTTGTGGTCAGTTCCGCACGGAATGATCGCAGTAAAGGAATATCCTCTGAACCCTCCATCTGAAACCCAAGGGAAACTTTCAGTTAAATGAATAAAACTGAGAGAGACGTACAGAGAGAAAGAGCAGACTGACTGACAGACGAATGGATGGATGGATGGACAGATGGATCGACAGACAGACATAGAGAACAAAGACAGAAAGAATGATGGGAGAGTGACATACAGGCAATGGGACAATTAAGATACACAGCAAAGAGAATAAAATAAACTGATCCTTCATATCCGAAGTTGGAATGCAGATAGCTACCTTCATGGTAGGCAAAAACAGTTGCATACACAAAATCTCACCATTGGAGAACCTTGGAGCTCTAGCCAAGGAATGAAAAAAAGTCCTTCAATTATATTATAGTTCCCTTTATCATGCAATTTGATAGCAGTAGTCTGGTTGTCACTCAATCACTCACTCTCACATGTGAATTTAAAGATAGAATGAGTTTCCTATAATCATGACTGACATGCTTGCATAGAAGAATCCGAAAAGTTTACCTGGTACTCTTCCTTTAAAAGTGTTTTCCCAACAGAAAAGTAACACAGAAATGGCACAAGAGTAATCTTGCTCGACTGAGACTAAGAACTTTAGGCCTCAATGCCAGCAAAACATGGTTTTCCACTGACACATCTGTACAGTCCCCATGCCCCATGTGTGGCTCGCAGACTGAAGATGAAATACACTTTTTGTTTGTTTGCAAATCATACAATAACATCCGTCAGAAATGCCTCATATTCCATGAAGAAATTTCAAGAAAGATAAATATATTTAGCAATCATTGGCAAAACTTATCTCCCTTGCTTGGGATAGCAGAAGAAAGAAAACTGCAGTGAATTGATAGAACATTTCAAATTAGCATTACAAAATGTATCACCATTTTGTTTTCCATATTTCTAAAAACTTATCTAAATTTAGTTAACTAAATTGTGCCAGATGAAATACAAGGGCTGAGTGGTCAAGTCATCTCACACTGTTGCTGGTTTTATATCAAAACGTGATGTGACACCAGTAGACAAAACCAAGTTCAAATCAACGTGTGCGTGCGTGCGTGTGTGTGCGACAACAATTGGTATATTCAGTTGAATGTACTAGAGATTCCTTTTCCTCTTTCAGTTATCATTAAATTTTGGTTTCTTTTATTGTAAAAACAAACAGCTGAAATTGTGTTTATATTGTGCTCCTTGCCAAAAACACTGTACTGTTAATGGCAATTAAACACTTTCAGTGTTCAAAAACACATACACACACATACACACCACTAAACACACACACACACACACACACACACACACCACTAAACACACATACACATACACTCCCTGTATCTAATCATGCACCCTTTTTCCTCAAAAGAAACAGAGAACACGACACAAACAACAGAAAACCATAACAGGCAAGACTGCAACAAAACAACACAAAAAGAAAAAAGAAAATAATGGGTGGCGCTGCTCTTGTGGCGACGCGCTTTCCCTGGGGAGAGCAGCCCAAATTTCATGCAGAGAAATCTGCTGTGGTTTAAAGTGATGTAAAATGTAAATTTAAAACACAAAAAAGCGCACAAACAGATACACCCCATAAACACGCAGACGACCACATACCTGCACGTTAACGCCAGCATCAGCCAGTGTGGACCCGATCTGTTTCAGACGTTCGTTGGTCCACTTGACCAGCTCCATGTAGCGCCTGTTCAGAGAATCCAGCTCGTTCTTCACATTCTCTGCCCCACTGCTGCGCTTGGAGCGTTTCATGCTGCCAGCGTCGAATGTCGGCAGCGATTCTTGGTACTTTTTCAGCCGCTTGTCATGAATCTGCAAGGAAACCCAACAGGTTAGTAACAGGGAAAACTAAGCAAGGTGCTGGAATTTCGGTTCAAGCATAACAATTCAACATGAGCATGTATTTTTTTTATTTTATTATTTAATAGCAAACTTGTTTTATTCTCCTTTATTGCATACTGTCAGTCTGACTCTAAAAATGTTCACTCTGCTCATATGAAGAAAATGATTGGTAAACTACAATCTGACAGGAAATGAAATAGCTGACGAAAGTTTAAAGCTTTGCAGGTTTACTGGTTTGCTTTTTTAAATGTTCAGTCCTCTTTTGTAATACACAGGCTTTATTAACATTCCCCACAACCAACTAGCAACTACAGTATATATATACATAAATACATTTTTTCTCGTTCAATGTCCTGGTTATTACAATAAATAGGTCCTGTGATTGCCCCATAATTTTTGGATATAATATATGCATATATGTCAAAAAGAAGACAGTGCAGGTCAGCTGAAAGTTCAAATCCCATCGTGTTTATAAGCATTTCCAAATGTCTCCCCCTTATGTACAAACATCGGTGTTAAAATCCAATACCTTCAAGCAGATATTGTTTATCATGTAACCAGCATATACCCCTCAACCCATGCTGCTGCAAATTATGTATGGATATAGTGATTTTTGTGACACGCTTTATATTAGTGACTTGATTACTGGCTGTTTATGAGTGCATGATATAATTGGTTTATAACAAGGGTGCATCATACAGAGGAGACAAGGCTCTGAACCAAGCTGGAACACGAATTCCTTGAAGACTTCAAGCCAATGCCAAAATTATCCCCATTCTATATACAAGGGGCATTTACACAAATTTCCATGTAAAATCAATACTTTACAATATTGTTTTATATTTCTTGACGAATAAAAGATATCGACAAACAAACAAAATAGATACAAAAGATAAACACAATAATTCAAAGAAGTAATCTTTTTCTAAATCCATAAACATCAGTAATGGTGATGAATTCCATTATCATTTTCACCATTTTCACAGGTTTGCCTGCTGACGTATATACATTTCTCCTCTCATTCTAAATCTTTTTGGTTTTTTAACGCTTACTCCACTTAAGCGGGTGTTATACAATTTCATTGAAATTTTGTTAGCAAAAAGTGAAAAGATTCAGTCTTTCTCCTGGCATGACTATTTTCCTCGGGCAGGTTTTTTTTTCAATGTTTATTCATGTGATATTGAACACACTTCAGTGGTAAGCATAAGTAGTACAAGCAGTTGTACACCTGGGCCCATGTTTTACAGCAAGCATCTGCACACCCCTCATCCTGTATCACAAACCACTAGCACTGTGACCTATGATAAAATCTTACTTCTGTATCCTAGTCATTTTTTACTTTACTTTTTACTTTTACACCACTTTCAGTCACAGCAGATTTCTCTGCGTGAAATTTAGGCTGCTCTTCCCGGGGAGAGCGTGTCGCCACAAAAGCAGCGCCACCCATTCTTTTTTTTCTTCTCTATTTGTTTCCCTATCAGAGTGGCTTTTTTCTACAGAATTTTGCCAGGAAAAACTCTGTATAATTATGATAAAACTTATTTCTTTTCTGTACTGTTGTGTTGTGGTTTTTTTGTACAAAGTCTATTTATGTAAACAATTTTTTTTAAAAGACCAGCAACAAAAAACAAAAACAAAAATTGTTTAAAAGCTGCTCAGAATCCTCAACATCCCCTATAACCCACCTGCATTACTTACGGTCTGTCCCATCAAAAATGTTATTTACAATGGGTCCCCCACCCCCATGTTTGTTTTTAGTTTTCTTTGTGATCTCCAATGAATATGCTGATCCCCAACATTGTTTATATGACCATACCAAAGAAGCGGACTTGGAATGAAAATTTGGCCATCACAGTCAGGCCTGAACACTAACATACCGCTAAAATCCTCCTATACTGACTGCAAGACTAATGAGGACAGTCAAATACCCCTTTGAAGCTGCCACTGGTTTGAGACTTATCATAAGTTATGTGACTGAAATATATATACAGACCACTTGTGCCACAATGATATATATACTTCACTTTCTTTTAGAACAATCTCTGACGACAACCAGATCTGACACATGCTGTCATCTGCAGTGCTTGGTAAAGCAAAGCATGCATTTATATCTCAATGGTTCTGAATTATGTCTTTCAGTTTTCAAACTAAGCCTACAGCACACTCAACTCTTAAAAAGGAGCCCACTATATCTGGAAAAAATTCCCCTACAGGAAACTAAAACATCTAAAGGGGACTGTAACAACTCACACTATTGGTGATTTTGCATTTCGCTGGTACTTAGCAGGGATCGAACTTTCAGCTGAAAAGTCACTGTGCTAACCATTGTGCCGAGGCCACTGAAGTTTGAGGGGTTGTCCCCTTTGTTT
>JAUZNI010209774.1:0-11971 GCA_034780235.1 Concholepas concholepas | reverse complement strand
ACGCAGAACATCTTGCGCACACGTTAAAAACCTGTTCCGCCTTTCGGAAGAGTAGGCCATTGTGTGCCAGTAGGAACAGAAGACACACAAAAAAAACAGCATGCACACAGGTGTTGTGTTTAGACACCATCCCCAAAGTCGCAATGTGGCTTCCTAAATGGTGGTAGAAAAACGGTCGCATACGCAAAATCTCGCCATCGGTGAACCTCGGAGCACTAGCCGAGGAACGAAAAGAAGAAGAAGGACTACCCATATCTTTAGACTCTACACAGTCAAGAAACACACCTGAAAAACTTTCAGCCATATTTTCATATCATTTTCTTGTGTCAAGTTTACTTTTATCAAACCAGGAGGAAGACACCTTTATTCTCCATTTAAAGAATGCGTGTTAGATTTTGATTGTATGTGAAGAGAACTTTTTGTCAGTTTAAAAGTGTCACTAAACCACTTTTTTTTCTAACAGACCCTTAAAAAATGTAAAAGCTTCACTAATATTTGTTGATTTATACAAGGCAGTAGTTGTAAAGTGAAGAATAGGTCGAACATTCACACTGCTTCTCAGGTTTTACACAAAGCAAGAGAAGTTAAAGTGGAATAAAAGTGAAATAAAGGATGCTCTGAACAAACTTCCTTCCTTAACAATGAAGTGCCCACAATCGCTCACACTCATTTCGCCAACGCAGAAACAACAGCAGTAGAAACGTGCCTACACAGACTGGTGTTTATTTCATTCCACAACTATGTCTTTGGTCTTGGAGAAAGAAAAAAAAGAAGAATACACACAGACTAAACTAACAATAGAATCTACATCTGAAGTTTTTACCAGACACACAAAGTTAGGAATGCTAAATATTTACACATTCATGATGGCAAATGTAGATTCTATTGATCAGCAATATTCACCCGCAAACCTAGATTCTGACAATTTACCAAAAGCTTTCAGTTTGTCAAGGTTCTTCCATTCAAGCTTATATCGTCTTAATTTCTCTGAATAATTATGGAATGTTAATGAACCCGTAATTCACTGCTGATACTTGTATCAGAAGGCTGATTGGTTTTCTCTTAGCACAAATTTGGCTTTTGATTTTTCTTTTTCTTGTTCAATCACTACTCTACACTTCAACATCCTGCAAGAAGTGTTACAATTTTATGATCAACAGTGAACTCTCAGTCTGTATGGATCTTTCTATAACAACAGAATGTATGTGCTATGTTGAATCAGTTTGAAATGAAAGATGTTCTCTTAATCACATTGTCCAGATATTATGGAACTTAATATTCATTTTACACAGTCTGATTCTTTTGAAATAAAGATTAACTTCTGCATTATTAAGTATTCTATGGTCAAAAATCAAGTGAAGTCCAGACAAGCTAAAAAAAACCTTTACTACTATTTGCTTGATGAAAAATGTATAAATAAACAAAGTATGAAATAAAGCAGGTCTGCTTAGAGCTCAACAAACATGTTCATTCATATCAAAGCTGTTGAATACAGTTATTAAAGACGAATTATCCGAACAAAAAAGTACACTTTAAATGATTAATAGATAATACTCTGTCTATCCATATGGTTAATACTCTGTCACCCATGAAAACAAAGAAAAAAAATTGCAAGATTATAAAAAAAACTCTAAATTGAATTGGCATGAGCGTGTTCTTCAATTTCTGACCAATCTTTTTTTTTAATTGTAATAAACACCCCAAAAAATCTTATTTTTTTAATTATGCAAAATTGAGGTACAGTATTGATGGACAGTTCACATTTTACGATAAAAATGCAACAGCATCACAAAGCAACACAAGAAAAGTGTCCTTCAATCACCAACCAGTAGGAGATAGCATCAACATTTGAAGCAAAATGTGCATCACTACATCTTGATAATCCAGTAAAGCTGAACATAAAAAAAGACAAAAAGGAGACTTATGAAAAGAAATAAATAGCACACACAAAATCTACAGAATGTGTGCACACAATCTATGGCAGAAAATGGCCCTATGTGTGTGTGTTTGCAGACATGAATATCTGTCCCAAGAGTGTAATACCTGCCAGTCATTAGATATTCAAGAGACATGGAAAAACTGTGCAAGCCCTTATCAAACTCGGATATTTATGCTACTGTTCCAAGGTAGCAAAAAAAAATGTCTCCGAGTTACTATTGATTATATTTTATCTTTATCATTCACTGATCTTTGATCTGACCCCCTCCCAAAATGATAGAGAAATTACAAAAGATACTTTTCCTATCCTGTCATTTTTTAAAAACTGATTTCACTTGAACAGTCTTTAGGGAACCTTGAAAAACAGATGGTGGCTGGTGAAAATAATACACTGGTGAGAAAATACACTATGTGGGACACTTTCTTTACTTCACCATCAAAAAGTATCCATTGCCAAGATACTGCTCCTGCATACATTTGATTTGCTGGTGCAAATCGGCTGGAAGCATTACTACCTTTGACCTTTGTCATACTCCGTTATTTATATTAGACATCATGGTATTTTCAACACACAAACTGTTGTGACCCGTTACCCAGCTGAGCCCACCTTGTGCATTAAACTTGAAAGTGATACTTCCAAAAGTGCAGATTTGTAATATCCATAATCAGTATTGATATTTTTGTTGTGTACAAAGAGTGGGTCTGTAAAACTTGTGATGTAGGAATAGAGGGGCATCAGAATGTTTTTCTTCTTTACCAAGTATAAAAAAAAATGAGTCTGTGAGACCCACAAAGCAGAAAAGTGGTGTCTAAAAGCAGCATTCATTTATTCAAATATTCATGAACTCACAAAAGAGTAGATGAAAATGAGCAGAAATAGGTTTCAAGTCGAGTGTGAGAAATACATACAATCTAAAGTCATTTTCAAGTTTCAGTGTGAGGAACACATAGAATTTCAAGTCATTTTCAAGTAGACTTTGAAGAACACATAAAATTTCAAGCCATTCTGATAAGAGCTACAATTCTTTATTTTTTTTAATAACAAAACTTGGTCTGACAGGCCCAAGCAGTACAGTGAAGGTTAAAAAATGCATTTTGAATATCCTTGCCATTTTTCACTAGTACCAATGACTGTTGAATCAACACAACAAACACTCAGCAACATGTTACCCAACACTGAGCAATATGATAATACTGCAGTTCAAGCTGCCTGTTATTATATGTCTTCGTGGCCCTTTGATGGCTATTGCTGTTTGAGTATGCACAGTGATATGTCTGTGTGGTGTACTTATGAGTATCAAGGTTTACAATACAAATGTCAGCTTTTTGTCGTTGTTGATTATTTCTCCACTTTTCATCAACAGACCAAAATTACTACAGAAAAAAGCTGTCGGTAAGAATAAAATAGGTATGGCGGTAAAGGGGTGAAGAAACCTTATCATTCAGCTGTATAGAACACAATTATCAGGCATTTAAGAATATTGTAATGCAATTAAACTGGGGGAGGGGGGGGGGAGAGAGAAATCTGACGTTTGGTTTTCCTGAAAAACCAAATTCTGGGGTAAAAAAATTATGTAGTTCAGTTTTCCTGACAACCTTCTAAATTTATCATTTTAAAAAAGTAGGTTTGAGGAGTAACATGACATACTTGCATTTCTACAGATGTAAAAGTACTATAATGAATACTCAAATGCTAATGCCTCATTCTGAAGAAATATATCATCCAATATCAATGCAATCAGCAGGTAAGCAACACATTTGCAATACTGCACTAATACTTATACTAATATATTGCACAACACTTCAGAAAAAATGTTTCACCAAAACTCTATTCAAAACTGACAAACATGATCACAGGGAAAATATGGTATCTTTTCAATCTATTAATGATAAAAAATCATCAAAATCTTGTGACTCACAAAAAAATGTCTCTAGCAGAGCTATTCAAAAATCATCAAAATTATATCTGACTCACACCAAAAAAATCTCAAACACAGCCATTCAAAAATCATCAGTCTTCTAATTCACAGAAAAAAGTCTGGAACAAAGCCCACTATGGTCATTCCCACAAGTCACTCACTCAGTAGCTGAATCTTCCCAACCAGTTTGAATCAAGGAAGCTGAAAGAGCCATTTTCATTGAAAGGTCAACATATTCTTTTCTGAATGAATTTCAGGATTTAACAATAAATTCTGATAGCTTCATTTTAGGTCCTCCATGAGAGAAACTAACATGGCACTTGCAAGTCAGATGACTTGTTTCTAAGTTTCCTTGTAAATCATGTTTGAGTGACCAACATTCTCTACACTGTGCATTGTAACTCCCACTCAGCAGCAGTGCAGGACCCTTCTGATGGCAGCTGAAAATTGGTGAGCTCCCTGTGGACTCTTGACCCTAAGAATACAGCATGAAGAGCCTGGGCATAGTTGGGCAGAGGGATCAGAAATGAGAACAGCAGGACAAGAACTTCACAGAAGATGAGGCAACAAACATTTTTGAACATCACAGAAGATGAGGCAACAAATTTTTTTAAGTCATTCTTTTTCTTTTGTTACCTACCTGATTTTGAGATTTACATCTTCTCACACTAATAGATAAATATCTAAAGCAGTGTTCTGACCATTGGCTGCCTTGAACAATTACTACTACATCATGGATAGGTTAAGCAATAATGTCAGAGGGTGAAGCCTGACTACTTACCAAGGTAATTTTGTCAAGAACTTTGATCAGAAACAAACAGGACTTGCAATTTCACTCCCCCACTTATGCTAGTTGATAAGACTGGAAGGAGTTCTCAGCTGGTGTGAATGACCATATGCAGGAAAGTATCTGTATTTACATTAATAGTTGTGTAGCTTTTGCTAGATCTTCATAGCCATTAATGCAAGCATTCACAAGGCAATACTATGCATCACATCAAATGTACTCAACAATCTGACAAAAATCTCATTTCTAGTGTAATCCACACTTTGAAAAAAAAAAAACTTTAAACCAGCATTAGTGGTCATGAAAGGACTAAGGGGAAGAGTGGGGAATGGGGGTACAAATTATTTTCAGAATATTATGAAACTGCACAAAAATGTTCTCATTGCAGGTGTAAAAAATCAAAATACAACCATATTTACAATGAGAATTGCATGTTTTTTTAAACCAAGACACATCACATTTTAAAGCACAAGAGATCATATATAACAACATTGTCAATGCTTCATTGGTGACAAGTCATAAATTAAAGCTTCAGATGCATATTCAACACACATGATCGGAGCATCACACCATGTTTTAATCATATTAAAAATCATACAAAATTTGAAAGCAAATCTGTACAATACTAAATGACTCGGCAAGTTACTGGCTAATAAGCACTGAGTAGCAACTGACAAGACATATGGACTAGTAACTGAATCCCTATACCTCACACACACACACACACGCGCGTGCGCACACACACACACACACACACACACACACCTATGTGTGCAAAATTAGCGCTGGTATCAACCACAACTGTGTTTACAATGCATCATCTAACTTTAAACACAACCAAGCATTACCCTGCCTGCACATCAATTCACACTAAGAAAAGAACATCTAGTGTAGTCTTTTTATTCAAGCAATACTGTGAACCTTTGCCCTACAATACGCACAACAAATGCAAATTCAATACAACTTAACATACTTTAAATTTCAACATTAGGATGACTTGACTCTACACAATTTTTTCTTATTACCATGCACTGATTATGATCATAAAATTAATGTGATGTTCATAGAATGTAAAGCAATTTGACGCAAAAGGAACATCAAAAGAAAAGAGGGGTTTAAGTGTTGTCTTTAAAACAGGAGCTCAAAGTGAATGAAAAATATGAAATAAAAAAAGTGATGTACTGCTTCTGTAGCAATCTCAAAATAATATAAATCAAATGATTCTGTATAAAAGGCCAAGAAATTTGGAAGAGAGCCTGGAGCATCAAATCGATTGGTGAACTAGTAAGTTTTCTGAGTGCCTTACAGATTATCCAACATTTGGATGAAACATATTTCAAAGCTAAAACCAGGGATGTGCCTTTAACTCCCCAGTGCCTTGGGGTGAAGAAAAAAAAGATGTCCAAAAAGTAGGATTCACAGGGAAAAAGAAATCAACATGTTGTATGGCACCATGATCAAAAAACTCCTTGTGACAACCCGGTATCACTTCACCTTGCTCTTGCCACCAGGCAGTTTTCCAAACACAAAGCGCTTGAAAGTGAGCCAGTACTTGAGCAAGTATCGCTGTATCAAGCCCTTTTCTTGCAGGCCAGGAACCATCACAATCGTCAAAACTGGAGAGGAAAAAAAAAAGAACCAGACATAATGATTATAAGTTAGAACGCATCAACTCAGGGTTATTTCCATGTTTTGTAATCTATTTTGTGAAGTCTTCAATGGAAATAAAGGAACTCAACATTTTAAAAGTGTTAACACATATAACCTTTATCATAAACATGATTATGTGGCATCTAACTTTGCTTCCTTTTTTCCATCCTTTAGTGATATCATTTTGAATGTTAAAGGATAATAAAAGTGGCTTTAACAAATAAAATAAAAGAATATTTAAATTTTCAAACCAGCAAAATTTCTGTATTCTTTTCATTTTTTGTAACAGTCCATTGATAATTACAATTTGGTCATCATAACATAATCCATCTGATTTTTTTCTCCATTACCATAAACATTTACTTTCAAAGTCTTTTTCTTCACAAGGCTTTGATCCATCCCATCTGGCCCATTTCTTTTGATTTTAGTGAGAAAGAACTACTTTCGATCCTAACCCCTCTCCCTTTTTGTAAACTTTGAAAGAATCTCTCCTCTGGTTACAATATCAACATCAATTATCTCAAAAATACCAGTCGAACAAACCTGTAATGTGTTGTACACGGTTCACTGTATGGAAATGATCAATCAATAGAGCTGTGGAAAAGTGAATACTTACCGGCTATGTATGATAGGAACAAATTGTTCATGATGTATCCAATCCATGAGAATATGGCCAACACTCCCATCACCACAATGAAACACTGCAAATACAGCATGAAAGAATGTAGCTGCATTTTTCCTACAGAGCAGAAGACTGAAGAGAGAGGAAGATTTACGCATTTGACACACACAATAAAACTGATTTTATTTGAATAACACAAAAGGTAGACATATTTTTTTTATATGGATATATCCCTTAATGGCTTTCTCTCTCTCAGAATCTGTTCAACCCACTGTTACATTGAACTGACAGTGAAACTGAAAATTTCCCTGAGGCTTGAATACGTGTTTTTAAATGTCATAACTTAACCACCTGGTTGAAAGCATCCATAGATACCCTTCATAAGGCATGTTAACAGACAGCAGCAAATGACAGCTTGCTTTCAGGGCCATGTCAGTCTTGCTCTCTGGCCATCTTACCTCCAGAGAATGTTTTCCAATTTCAAGCAAGAAACCAAACAGATGCTATAGCTGGGTGGTTAAAAGCATTTGACTTCAATCCTGTGGGTCCATGAAGTCGTGGGTTGAATCGCGGCAGTGGCATCTGGTGAATTAAGATTAGGGATTTTTGCAATCTCCAAGGTCAACTTAAAAGTGTAATGTGCTAATACCTTAATTCTTTTAGTGCATAAAAGGTACTTTAAATTTGTGTCAGAGTTTCGTGGGTGACTTTAACATGGATATGCTTAGCATGCACCTGAACCCGAAGAAGGATGGGTGCCACCAGGTTCAACTTTCCCAAAGGACACTGGCTGAAAAATTCAGTGCAATGCCCAAATGAAGAAGAGAGACAAGCAGAGCAAGAAACCATATTCCACTGATGCTGATGAAAATACACTACAAAAAAACAACAACAAAAAAGAATCATGACTACTTACAACAGTGGGTCTTTCTGCTTTGAGTGTGGCCAGGCTCTGTGCAAAATCGCGCATGTCGTTGCGCACTTTCAGGATTGCTTTACAGATGTTTTCAAAGGTTTTCTCTTCCACCCCTGTCCTGTGTCACATAACAAACACATGATATATCAGTGTTCTATCAGGGAAAAGTTGATGAATAGAAACTACATATGAGCATGATTATGTACTTGTGTACACACATATCCTTTTCTGTAGATGTAGGCATTTAGACACAACCACATGCATGCATACACACATGCACACTTCCACACATATGCATACATTCATGCACACACACACATGCACGCACGCACACACACACACACACACACACACACACACACAGTATGACATGCACACTCACACCAAAAACCCACATCTTTAAACACACTTTAATCAACACATTTCCAAGCCTCACCATTGCTGTGAAAAAACATAGGGACTGACAAAGAGGACAGCAAAGTCCAGGGCGGCGACCACCATGCCGGCAACACCAATCGTCGTCATCATTGACGGCTCCAGGAACCAAACCACTCTGAGGAAAAAAATATTGTATCAGCTTAAATGATATTGGCAAGACAGATTTCTCAGTACGTCATTTTTTCCCCCCGTTCCTTGGCTAGAGCTTCGAGGTTCACCAATAGCAAGATTATTGTGTATGCAACCATTTTTGCCCACCACTAAGGTAGCCGCATTCTGGCTTTGGGGAAGTATGTAATTTGATCTGCTCTTTCTAGATAGAATACACAGCCATACCACAGAAGCATCATTTTTAATTATAGGCACAAACAGTGCATGAGCATGCACATTGTTCATTTATCTATAAGAGGGAGTCTTTCTGAACAGTTATTTGAAAGAAGAAGACTTCAACATGTCTTCATCTTTAGCAGTACAATGCCTGTTATTTTACATTGATAGAAATCTTCACAAAGGCCACACAAAAAACGCCAAAAAATCAGGAGAAAAACATCTGGTATGTCAATCCTAGGCCCTTCACTTGTTGACATGAATCAAAGTTAACAAACAATAGGTTTCGTTCCCATCTTACACAGCTATTTTCACAGCAGGGGCAAGCAGAACTGTATAGTAGAACATGAAAATGCAGAACATACAGCCATCAATAATCAAATGTAACCTATAGTCCTTCAGATGAGACTATAAACCTATGCCCGTGTGCAAACGCATGCAGAACATCTTGCACACACATCACAAACCCATTCTGCTTTTCAGAAGAGTTGGCCATTTTGTGCCAGTAGGAACAGATAACAACTTTGTTTTTTTAAATGCATGCACACAGGTGTATTTAGACACCATCCTCGAAGTCGGAATGCAGCTACCTTAATCAAGTTAATGGTGGGTAAAAACAGTCGTATACACAAAATCTCATCATTGGTGAACCTCAGAGCTCTATCAGAGGAACAAAAAAATGTGTAACCTATAAATTTTTGTGCCGTTTTATCTCTTTTAGCTTTAACTATGTCTGAAATGCATTGTGCACTGATTCATCTATCTATGATTGAACCTTATTGGAAAACTATTATTTACCCCTGTAAATAAGGCATAAGGGTAGCTGAGACTAGAAATTAGTAGAGCATTGCTTTACATGTAGGTTACATGTCATCACTTTCACTTTCTCACATGGAAACTTTGAAAACTTCTAAGTCAATTCTTAAAACATGTCTTCAACATTAAAATGTGCTTCGTACTGCCAAAGCCTACAGTCACATTTGTCAAATTGAACATGATGTACCCGAAGCTTACATAATGTTACTGAGATGCACCCAAAATCCAACCATTTGCACGCACTCAGAGTGATGAACTAATTCTTTAAATTGATAGCTAATTCTAAGCTACTATCAGAGAGAGAACAGACTGAGGCTGCAACTTTACACTGTAAAAAAAAGAAGAAGATTAAAACGCAATATACTCACGCAAACAGGAGTGTTGTGATTCCAAAGAGAATTGCTGAATAATAGGAGCGTTCCCACACCAGTAATCTCCTGAGAGGAAGCAATGCCTGCCGCCATCCTTCCAGATCTTTCTTCAATTCATTCAACTCATCTTTTGGGTCAGGCTGCAGAAAATAAGAAAAGAAAATTGATCTCTGTAACACCATAACACTATTAACAACCTAAAATAAAATGCCTAAAACTGTAAAAGCTCTTGAAGAATCCCCAAGTTCTAATTTTCAACATGTTGTGTCAAGTAAAGTATGTTAATGTTATACTTCTTCACCGAACGCTCGAGAAGACAGCAACTATTGTAGTGTGTCATATGAGCGAAAATACGTTGTGCTGCTGTAAAGTGCAGTGCAATGACTTTTAGAAGTCTTTAGAAAGTTCAGGGAGTATTAAAGTCAAGTGAAACCTCCTTCTGCCCATCTTAATTGATTAAGAAGGAAGGTGGCAGGACAGTTTAGACATTCACCTGCCTAACAAGTAAACTGTGGGGTTCTGAGTCAAATTCCCAGCCTTACCCTTTCTTCCCAGTTAGACTCGAAAATCGAACTGATTGTCAAGTCTTTCGGAGGAGACTCTAAACCAGTTAGGCCCATGCACTTACAGACTTGTGCATGTTAAAATAACCCACAACATTTGAAAATCTGAAAGAGCAAGGAGGTACAAAAACTGGTAGATTCAATTCCCCACTGCATCCCCAAAGTTAGAATGCGCTACCTTTAATGGAGGGGAAAAACGGTTGCATACACAAAAATCTCACCATTGGTGAACCTTGGAGCTCTAGCTGAGGAACAAACAAAAAAAGATGATAATAACAGATTATTATTCTATCATCATAGTACAGAATTAGGCAAGATCCTTGTTATTTTTGTGATTATATTTACGTCCCAGCGGAGATTTCCAATTTAGGGACTGTACTGGGTAAGACCCTCTAGTCTACTCCTTTTCTAAAACCACCACCAACACCACATTGTGCTATCAGTGTATTACTTGAGTTTAGTCCTAGTTTAATCTCCATCCATGAGGTTGAGCAACAACTGAACAATTTACAAAATAACAACAACACTCAACAGTAAGAACACACACACACACACACACACACACACACATGTACACATATATATGTGTATATATATATATATATATATATATGTACACACACACACACACACACACACACACAATGAATCTCCAATATCATTATTTTTGTCTCCATAAACTGATATCAATTTACAAAACATTTAATGGAGGGGGTGGAGATTTAACAGTGTGAAACTGAAACTTACTGAAAGCAAAGGGGCCTGGTTAAATGCCTTTACTTGTTCCCTATTTATTTTGCCCTACAAAGTAAAATCTGGCCAATAAATTTGAACATTCAAAACTTAAAAGCTGTTAGAAACACTGGGGAACAACTGATGGCATGGAAATAAATGACTGATCTTGAAAACTGGAAGAATAATTGACTATCAAGACAGGATCATATGATTCATCTCTTATCATGGTCGTGTCATGCGCATTATAACAAACGGTGTCTGCGAGTGTTGTTTGCATGGCTAAAATGGCTAGTGTGTGATGATATAGTATTTATAGTGCTCAAATGTTAATGAAAACATTACTTAGGTTTGATCAATCTAACATATATTGTAATCGATTTAATTCGATTCATTCAATGCACACTGCGTACAGTAAGTAGCCAAGTCACGCCTCAAAGGTTAACCTGATCTACGCCATCATTCAAGGGGCGAAATCAACCAAAAAATATTGAGATCAAAACTATAAATGTGTGTGCAGGAACTGCAATTGACAGTTCTACAGCGGGTACGATTATTTCAGTTGCAAGATCACCTCATTTGCTCTTGAAGTGGAGCTCGAACTGTTTCGAGTGTCCGACGTTCCTGCCATTCTGTGATGTTTTGTTATGATCTCGCAAATTCTCGTTCCAGACGTTCGTGAAGATGAGGTCAAGGCCAGCAGTTGCAGACCCAGAGCTTGCACTGAATGACATCGCAGATTCCACTACTACTAAACTGTTTGCAGCGGTTACTCCCATCCTAGCGGGGGGGGGGGGATTTCATGCACAAAAATATCAACATTGGTGAACCTGGGAGATGCAGCCAAGAAACGAAAAATGAATGTGTTAAAAGATAGAAGTTCTCAGAATTT
>JAUZNI010207558.1:0-11974 GCA_034780235.1 Concholepas concholepas | reverse complement strand
CCATGGTATTTAGAAAAGGGGGGGGGGGGTTCTTGGGAAAACATGAGAAGTGGTTCTACGATAGTAATATATTGGAAGTAGTAAATAGTTATTGTTATTTAGGATTTAAGTTTACAAAAATGATTAGTGCGAAAAATGATACACTGCATTTAACAGCAAAAGGCAAAAAGGCAATCCAATCCAATCATGTTATTTATAGCCCCGCCGACCACAGAGGCCATATCAGGGTTGTCACCTTGTAGAATTTTAAATCTCAGAATAAAACTGTGCAACTATTTACAGATTAAAACAGGGTATAAACCAACTCTACTGTCCTTTCCCTATATCAACGCCCTGGTCAACCATAAGAGTCAGCCCAGGACGGACACCACATTGTGGCAAAAACCACATCAATCACACATAAAATAAGATAAAACCAAAACCAGATTCCTTAAAACAACCTTGTTCTTTGCGACAGACTATACCACTTTCACTCATATCAGACGAGAAAAGCTCGATTCTCTCAGGAAGTTAAAAATAGTGTCTGGTGGAACATCACAAAAAAACGATCTTTAGGGAGTCTGCATTAAATGCTTGTGCCTAATATCCTAAAGGCAATTGTTCAGCTTAACAGACTCTTTCAAAAACAAAACAAAAAAGAAATTGCAGCAAATACTTACTTCAAAATGTTCGATACACAAATACAGCCAATATTGCTGTATGCTGCAGAAATATGGGCAATAAACAAGTTAAAGCACATAAAAAGTGTACATGTTTGCCTGTAAAAGGTTTCTAGGAGTGCCAACCAAGACACCAAACAAAATGATTATAGAGACTTGGGTAGGTATCCACTCTATGTAAATGCATACGTTGGTTGCCTGAAATATTGGTTTAGATTATTAGAAATGAATACATAATGACTACCATATAAGGCCTATCAAATGTTATTACAACTAGACAGTATTGGGAAGCAGTGCTGGGTATCAAAATTAAGAGAAATATTATGTATGACTGGTTTTGATATTGTTTGGTTACAGCAGGGTATTGGGGGTGTGAAAATGTTTCTGCCTATATTTAGACAGAGTCTTGTAGATAATGTTCATTCAAGAATGGTCAGGCACTCTCAGAGAACGTGACAGATATCAATCTTGCACATCATTTAAGACCGTTTTTGGAAAAGAACAATACATTCTAGATATGGATTTATATTGCTTCCATGTTGTCATTTTGCATGTTAGATTTAACGTTTTTTCAGTAAATAAAAATCTACATTGCTTCAAGGAATCTAACCATGATAAAGTTTGTCCATTTTATCAAAATCATATTGGAGACAAACAACACCTTTTGTTTGTCTGTTCTATTTACAATGATTTAAGGCTTAAATTTCTTAAGGAATCAAAAGGAATTCCTCTGCACTTTTTGCTAAGAGCTACAAACACTATCCAAAGACATATTCTATCAAAGTATGTGTTCCATGCAATAAACAGACGGAAGAAAATTATTTTAAGACAATAAGCTTATCATGATCTGTACTTCTATGTGGGTGTGCCTATCTATTGAATGGGGGTATCAACTTTTTCTGTTTATGCAGAACCAGCAAACACCTTGGATAGAAAATTTCAGGGTTAATGTGACCCTGCAGTACTGGTTTTCAAATCAGTATCTTTGATGTGATAACTACAATGCTTACTTAATATGAAATCTACATTACAAATATTTTATTATAGTCTGATGGCTGTTGATTGGTTTGCTATACTTTTATATATTCAACTTTTTTGTCCTTCATGTTGCTGTATTTGTATAAAACATTGGTGCATCAGTGTGCAGAAAAACGCAGGGAATAGTATTAGTATGGAATGTTAAGATTTTTGCACGCAAAAACAAACAAAATAATGACGAAGAAAAACATAACTATTTGCAAATGTTAGTTTGTAGTGTATAAACAGAAGGAAGGCTTAATCATTTACCTTAAAGTCTATTATCACAGAACAAAGGCAAACAACTTTTTAATGTAATAGAAGTAACCATAAAGTATGAAACAGTTTTCTTTTCATTTCTTATGTACTCATAATCTGGATTTTGATAATACTAGTAAAGTTAAAATTAAGCAAAATTTAATTGAATCAGCAGCGTAGAATTGCTTATGCATACTGAAAGCACATGAATATGTATCAAATGCTGATTACTGTGCATTATGCACTGTGTTATAATGTGATGCTTTCCCAAATATCATTTGCATTGTATTGTGGCCCAAAGCCAATGTGCAATTAAACCATTTCAGAGTTCAGAGTTCTCCTCATATGCAGTCCCCTGGGCACTTATTATCAGTATGAACTGTTATCTAAAAATACTGTTCGGGATATGACAGTGTAAATTCTTTGTTAATATTGTAACTGCATCCATAATTGCCTTCATCATGATAATGAAGTGAAGCAGCATCATGGCTCCAACCTTCATATGGTGGAAAGGCATTACAAAGGTCATAAATGCTGGAACTTTAAGCGTTACCAGGGTGAGGCTCTTCAATTTTCTAGGAAAAGCAGACACAAACCAAGCTAACACTATGTATGCCACCAAATAAATGATCATCAATTTAAATTGTTTTACTGTCACTATTTACCTTGAAGGGAACTGAGGTGAGCTTTTCTTTCTGGTCTGTATCCCTCCATGATGGAGACTCCTTTGCTGCCACATGGGCCACGTTCACAGCAAACGCAAGGTCTGGTGACATGGGTAAGCTATCACTTGGTTCCACATACCAGTCATTTGAAATGGGACAGATCTTGCCCTTTTTGACACATCCCTTGCAATGTGCTGGAAAGTCAATCGCCTGACAGCACAGACAAAGACACAGTCACAGATACACACAACAAATAGAGTTCGTGAATAAACAAAAGCAACAATCAGGAGCAAGTATCCTGTTTTTCTTAAGCTCCCATGTTCAAAACGTTTTTCACTTTTCCTTTCTTAGATCTTATTTTATACAAGATCATTCCCTGAAGTCGGAATGGGGCTACCTTCATGGTGGGCACACATGGTCGCATGCGCAAAATCTCACAATTGGTGAACCTCAGAGCTCTAGCCAAGGAACGAAAAACACCCCTAGAAACATAATCATCATAAGTGCCAATTATGTCAGAAGTAGGTAAAATAATCAAACAACGTATTACAACAGCAACAAAGCCTTTATAAGAGGAGGATTTTGTTGTTTGGAAAATAATAACGACTGTGTAGTTCCGTTCAGAGTTTCCAATGAGGTAGCACTGCATCAAGAATATTCTGTATGATCTTCCCCTTATCTGCCAAATAAAATCCCAGCAGATGTGACATTACTCATATGCTGACGAAATTTAGGGCATGTGCTGTGCATATTGGTCTACAAGTCACTGAATTTATTTTTAATTTCAGGATCTTTCACAAGGACCTTTAGCTTTATTGCCCATGTACAAGGCAGAATCAAATCACTTGCAGATCTCCACATAATTTGACCTGGGAGATATTTCACCTTTAATAGGCAGTAATAGTTTGGACACACTGACATCCATGCCATTTGAAACAGGGGTAGTTTAGGTGCTCCATCACACAGATCCTCATCAAGTTTGCAGTGTCACATACACCAAATTTTCCCCACCACACATCATCATCATCATCAAGTTTGCAGTGTCACATACACCAAATTTTCCCCACCACACATCATCATCATCAGCAAGTTTGCAGTGTCACATACACCAAATTTTCCCCACCACACATCATCATCATCAGCAAGTTTGCAGTGTCACATACACCAAATTTTCCCCATCACACATCATCATCAGCAGCAAGTTTGCAGTGTCACATACACCAAATTGTCCCCACCACACACCATCTTCAGCATTTTCTTATCTGCTGACAAGGTCCCTATGAGGTGAGGTCTCTATTCACTGCCTGCTGCCTGTTCCTCCTCTCTGCAGCTGTTCATTTCTGCAGCTCTTGACATGCACCTTCAATGCATGTCCCAGCCAACAGGGGCAGTGTCTGTGACAGTGATTGACATGTGGGGGCAAGGAGAGGGATGCTAATGAGAGTTGCTTCTGATCTTCTCAATGGAGATCAAAGTCATTGCATCTGATAAAAGGGCCCTGTGTATACTATCTTCTGCACAAGGTATTAGCTATCTGTTCCTGTGCTGTTTTGTGTTTCTGGTTTTGCAGCTGTATAGGTGTAAGGATGGCACATTTGAGTTTTTCTTAAACTCTATGCTCTGTTAAGGTGACCAAGCACTGCCCTTGCCTCTTGTAGTTAACATTTTAGTTTATGGATAACTTCACAATGTTTCTTACAGAACTGAATGGAAAAGGCTTAGACTTTAAACTTAACAGAATATTCTTTGGGGAAAAACATTTACTGCACTAGATGTGCTTTCCTTCGTTTTTTCTTCAAGCTTTTTTAACCAATGATCACATGGGACTCAAAATAGGTGGCAGAAACACAACAAATCTGCGCTACGCTGATGATACAACACTACAAGAAGAGCTGGTCTTAAGCTCAATGCCAAAAAGATAAATGCATTGCATGTTGCCAGAACCAGTTGCCAAACAGAGCATGAAATAAAGATTGGCAAAACTCCTTTAGAAAAATAGACTTTCGATATCTCCGTTCAATCAAAACAAATAACAGATCATGTACCAATGACATAAAGACAAGAATAGGCATTGCTAAAAGTAGAGTGATCCAATTAAATAACATCCGAAAAGATTGCAGAATTCTTATCAACTGAAAATGAAAATAAAGATATGCTCAGTATGTCCCTTCATGTTTATGGCTGTGAATCCTGGACACAAAGAAAAGACTATTAAAAAGGAAGCAAAGCAACTATTTCATGTGCTTATTTTTAGAAGGCTGTTCAGGGTCAGTTGTACAGATAAAAGAATCAATGAAAGCATATTACACAAAATATGAATAGCAAGAAATGTTCTTACTTGAATCAATGAAAGGAAACAAATATAATTATATATGCCATGTGCTAAAAACCCAATATAAGACCTCATGAAGAATGTCTTTCAAGGCATGATTGAGGGGAAAATCAAGCAGACCACAAGCTTCTTTCTTAGGCAACATCACTAAATCATGTGGCATGAGAATCCATGAAGTCAGCATGGCCAGCGAAGACAAAAGCAAATGGAGATGAAGGATAATGCCACTGTCATGGGTGCGGTGGCTAACGCCAAACTCAGTGATGCCAACAGGTGAGACAGGTGAGAACCAATGAGCAATGTGGTCTTTTTGTGTTTCTGCTGATCTTCTCTCCGGGAACCTGTAAGTCGTGAGTCTTGATTGCCAAGGTAATTATGCCATGAGCAAATTCCAAGTCTGAGAGGTTCTTTCCTAAGTTTTTGTGTTACAACTTTTTCAGAGCTACTTTGTCTCAGCACCCAGAAGTGGACAAGTTGAGATAAGCTACACCCTGGATCTGGGGTCAAATGAAGAAGAACCACAAGCTGGCACTTCTGCTGAATCACTGGTGGAAAGGAAGCCATCTCTCTGAAACATTTTCTCAGTTATTCAAAATCATTCTAAAAGAATGGATTATTTCAAAAGAAGTGCACCGCACTCCAAGAAGAGAAAAGTTAGTGCTGATGCAGACAAAGAACCCCTTGCCATCAATGAAGAGAAAAGAAAGAAGGCAGGCAGTGATTCAGATACTGTCACCGACAGTGTTTCTGATGAGAAGGCAGAGGAGCTGGGGAAAAAAATGATAGCAGAAGCTACAGATGATGAAGAGAAAGATGACATTTTTGCCAAAATGGCATCATCCTTTGATAACAATGAGGAAAAAAATCCCACCAGTTTCTGAAAAATTGGCAAATTTGCTTGAGTCCAGATTTGAATCAAAATTTCCAAACAAAAAAAAACTGAGGAAAAAGCTTACCAAGTACCCTATTCCAGAAAATTGTGCTTACCTGGGCCTTTCCCGAACAAACTAGGAAGTTTTTTTTGTTCTAAAGCCTTTCTCAAGAAAGACAGATATCCGGATGGCTAACACACAGAAAACGTTTTCAAAAGCTGCCATAGCAATAATGCTCTGCACTGACCAACTTCTGAAGGTAAGAGATACCAACTCAGGGCAGGATGCAGCTAAAGTACGCAGTGAACTGACTGGATACATATTCCACCTTTCGGACGCCCTGGCCCTCACATATCATGCAAACCATGACCTGTCCCAGAAATGGAGAGACATGCACCAACCCTGCCTACCCCATGAACTCTCTGGTAAATAATTGTGACCTGTTTTTACAAAAGAGTCTTAAGGTACAAAAAGTCAAATTGAGTTGTTATCTTTCCTGAAATTTAAAGATCATTACCTTTCTTTTAATGCATGATTCATTGATCTACCTCTGAAATTGACAAAGTTATGAGTGTTTGAAATGGGTGACACAGCGATTTCACATTCTGAGAAAATCTGGTTTAAAGTTTTCACAACTCTAGCTAACTAGCACCTTAGCAGGTCCATAAAATGCTTTAAAAACACATTTTTTAACTGAAACTTACATTTTCAAGTACATAGTTAGGAAGTTTCATGCCAACAGATTCCATTTTTGATGAAAAGTCAAATTTGACAAAGCGGACCCTACCTTCCCTTTTTTTTGGGTCTCTCTCCTTTTCACTGCCTGCAAATTAAGACTCATTCTGGAAAAACGGGTCACAATTATACAGTGCATGTTGCCATGACCTGAGAACTACTGTACGGTTCTGAGTTTTATAAAACACTAAAAGAAGAAAGACTCCCAGAAACTTAGTCACAGCATGCATGGCCAGCAAAAGAGAACCACATGGCGTCACAACAGTGGCTCTTTTTTTGCAGGAAACTGTGGAGGCAGGGGCAGGAGGGAGTTCCCTAGGTCAGGGAAACAAAGTGTTTTGGAAGAAGGGTCAGAAAAACAGCCACCGGCAGTAACTCGATCTTTGACTGAACCGCCCCTCCCTTCTGGAAACAAGGTTAGTGAGTTTGAACTTTGCTTACCTTCTCTGTGTGCTTATCTTGAAATGAATCATGATAACTTTAAAGCAGGAAGCATTAAGGAAAAGTTGTCATACTGGAATGAATTAATTTCTGACCCTGATGTACTTGAAACAGTTGAAGGAATTAAAATCACTTTTGATGATCGGCCAGCAGATATCAAGCAAAGTTTGCAACGATTATTTAACAGGTATGAAAATTATGCTATTGACTCTGAAATAAGAAACCTGTTGAAAAAAGCTGTGATTAAAGAATCCTTGCCAGAATCAGAACAGATTGTCCTACCATCTTTGTTAGGGTTATACTTCACTCACAAAATTGCTTGTAAAATTGAAATCGGAGGCAAACCTATTTACTCCTGGCAGGCTACAATTCTTTTCTGATAGTTAAAATCTTTGGCTAAGGGAAGAGGCAGACATGGCAGTACCTTGCACTCTGGCAGAAGAGGACCTTTATGCTTTGCCAGGTAGTGTCGGACGCCGTTTGGTAATATGAGGCACATCCAGAGCTTGGAGTCAGCAATGTTGTCAAGGAGAAACAGTTGTTTTGCTGTGCTGTCTGTCAGTATTCCTTCCTCCTGAAACACCAGAAATGTTCCAATGGCATAGTCACTGCAGGTTTTCTTCACAACAACAACTACTCTATGTGGGGCACGACTTAAAAGTGACAGCTGTTTCTACATCACAGAGCAAATATCAATGTGCATGACTACTTATCTAACCTGTCTCTGTCTGTCTGTCTGTCTGTCTCTATCTGTCCATCTGTCTGTCTGTCTGTCTCTCTGTCTGTCTGTCTCCCTCTCACACACACACACACACACACAGATGTATATATATATATATATATATATATATATATATATATATATATATAGAGACAATCATATCTCACTGTCTGTTTCTCTTACACCGCATGATTAACATAGTTTCTGTTGATATTTCCTATTTTCGTTTTTTTTTGTTAAAGCTATGCAGCTGATATTTTTCTTCTCTGAATACAAACAAGCCATAAATGTCTGTGACATTCACAGTTGACTAGACTAAACCATTGTCAACAAAGAAAAGTCATTACACTTATAAAGAGGGTAAATCATCGTATGTTATATTCTCCTCCAATAAAAAAAAAAATAGTAATAACCGGAAAAGCAACACACAGTTCTGTTCAGCAACTATCCGCTAATGACAATACTGGTTGGCATAAAGACGTGCCAACGGTAGTCCCCACATGTCGTTCATCAAGAAAAAGTGATCTTTTTGTTATAACTTATTGCTGAACCAATTGGACATCAGCTCTTGGGTATCATACAGTAAATTCAAGTTATCCACTAGAAGACTAGGTTTGAATTCAGACGATAAGATGTTGAATAGTAAATCCAAATTCACAGTGCAAAAAAAGGATCATATCATACAAGATTACGACAGTGATTGGTATCCCAAAGTAACGAGCTTCCAATGAAGTTTGTCAGAAAAATAAACAACAACAAAAACCTGATTCCAGTTCTAAACAGCTGACTTTTTAAAATTCTGTGTGGATGTTCTTCACATTCCACTTTGCTATTTCAAGCCCCGCACAAGAAGATCCACAAAGACAGTTGAAGACGAAAGATTTCATTGGGGATGTTGATATATGACTCATGGATTATTGAACTGATTGATTGAATAATTGATTGATACGCCATTCTTCATAACTGTATGAATAGACTGATAGCTAGATAGATGAATAGATACATAACTGGACAGCTAGACAAACAGAACGTTGACCGATTAAGCATTAGTTGCATTCCATGTTTATTTCCTTCCAGTGTAAACTTCACAAAACTTTTCTAATCAAATAGGCCTACGTCAAGCTACACTGAAAATCTTACTATGTTAGATAGAATTGTAACCATAAATCCTGCAACGTGAGGATACGAATATGGTACAAGTGAATACTTCTACATCACTCTTTAAACTTGAAAGCAAGAATGACCACCATTTAAGATAAAACACAAGTCAACTGTTTATTGTCAATGACACTTTTTTTGAAATTGTGGTAAAAAAAATGTCACAAAAGCTTAAATGGCAGCATATCCCTTTCATTCCAAAACCTGCAGAACTACACAATGTCTGCCGCATAGTCGTACTTTCACATAGAACATAATCATAATACATCATTGTTTCGCGAAATAACTCACCTTCCTGAAATCTTTCACTTTCAGTCTGGCATCCCACACATAGGCTGAGATTTTGACTGGCTCAGAGCTGTCAGCAACATAACCCACTACAAAGAGCTCTGGTTTGCATTTCTTTACCTTGTCACCGCATTTAACACAAACGTAACCACAGAAAGTGTCAGTTGTTATTGTCACTTCACCCTCTGGAGACACTCTGAATGTGCCCAATTCTTCCACTGCATCATCTGCTGATTTTCCAGGGTCTGTGTCTCTTGTTGCATTAGACTTTGAGCCGGGTATTTTCTCTGCCCCTGAAGGTAAAGAGGTGATGGTCATTGAAGACAAATCAAGGGCTTCGTCAACCCCTGCTGTGGCTTCTTTGTCCGGACTGTGCCCATCGTCTGTCTGCCGTTGAAGTTTTTTCACCACCACTCCATCCTGTTGGCTGCGGGACACGTGGTAGACCTGCACAAGGCCAAGGTCATGGTCTGCAGACAGACAGTGGGGGAGGACCACAGACACCGGACGTTGAAAGTGGAAGTCTTCCCCGGCCCAGTACTCAGCAAGAGGGGACACCACTTCTTCATCATCTGACAGCTTCAGCACATCTCGGATATGACCCACATCAGCACACACTGCAGCACGGACTTTAACAGGGACGTCCTTCACAGCATCCAGTGGTACATGAAGAACTACGTCAGAGTGGCTTTGTCTCAGACACCCGCCTTCCTCAGTGAATTCCTGCAACATCTGCCACTCTTCCACAAACAAAGGAGTTGGAACTGCATCCTTTCCATGTGGATTTTTATCTGCTTCTTTTTGAGAGTCTTCTGTACTGTCTTCCTTGCCACTGTTCTCATCAGAGGAATCAGACTGCCCCATGTCTGTATTAG
Source organism: Concholepas concholepas (assembly GCA_034780235.1). Lineage (NCBI taxonomy): Eukaryota > Metazoa > Mollusca > Gastropoda > Neogastropoda > Muricidae > Concholepas > Concholepas concholepas. The sequence continues at coordinate 1,953 of JAUZNI010207558.1, read as the reverse complement.
AGGATGCTGATGAGGAGCTATCAGATGTTGAACAAAATGAACAACGCGTTGAACAATATTTTCCTGTCTCGTCAGAACTACTACTGTTCAGCACGTCCTCGGGTGATGAAATTTCTGCCACAAGATCTGTTTCAGGTATGGCTGCTTTAATGCTGGATATAGGCCAGGGATCCACATTCATGCATTCTGCAGCCTTCAGCGCTGGTCTAACATCTTCAAAGCACTCAGTGTCAGAGTCCTTCAGGCCAGAGCCAACATCTTCTGTAGGCAGAGTCTTGTCAGATGTGACAGCCATGATCTGTGTGCTGTCAGTACAGCTGTCATCTGGAAGTTTCTGTTCATCAATACGACCATCAGCGCTCTCCAGCCTTGCAGTCTGCCTTCGTGCAACTGGTAGAAAGAAAGACAAGAAAATGTTTAGATCACGTTTTGCTTTATACCTATCACCAATGTGCAGAACAAGACAACACACTGCAACACATTGCACTGTACATTTTATTGTATCTAAGCACTCTCTCTCTCTCTCTCTCTCTCTCTCTCTCTCTCTCTCTCTGTATATATATACACAAATCTATGGAGGGGTTTTTAATGCTTTTCTTCTTCTTTGTCGAACGCTCAGACAGCAAATCCCGAGGCCCTGACAAATGCTGCCGTGTGCTGAAGGCCCTCCAGGGGTCCAAAGAGTTTTTCCCTCATCGGCAGGTCAGTTGGTGTGCTGGACAGGTCTGGAGGAAGTGTTCCACTGTCATGGGAGAAGTGCCACAGGGGCACGCTTCAGAATCACTAATGTGAAAATTGGTAAACATGTGATGTCTGAGTCTGCAGTATCCATTCCTCAGCCTCACAATTGTTACTTGGTCTTCTCTGGGGAGGAGGTAGTAGTCATCCTTTCTGTTGAAATTAGGGTGCTGCTGAAGCCATCTTCTTTCTTGCTTTTCCTTCACTATTGTCTTTCCTTCTTCATACGTCACTTCCTGCTCCTTTTGAGGCATCTGACCTCCTACCTTTGCCAGTGTGTCAGCTTCCTCGTTGCCACGGATGCTGCAGAGTGAAGGAACCCACTGGATGACTGTATGCTTCCATTATTCTCGAAATAAAAGAATAAGATATAAAAAAAAAATGCTCAGTGGACTGCTGCAGGGCAACAAGAGCGGAGGCCAGGGCGTTAAGTTCCTTGCTCTGTGAGTTCTGAATGGCCCGAAGCACAGACAGCGCATCTGAGAAAATGTGCCATAAATCTAGGTTTATTCAAGTCTGAAAAAAACCCAAGCAGCGCAGTCTTTCTCATGAAAGAATGAGGAAATATTCCTGCAGTGTTATGTCTTTATTCACATTTAGCTGTTAACACATTTACGTGTCATTCCTCATACTGTTTTATACACCTCAGCTTTAGACCAGATCGAGAATGTGTTCTAAGATTACAGCAAGGAGAGAGTGGAAACTTGAGGGTACTTAGATAAGCCAGTGGCTTCTTTACATCAGGGCCTCATAACAATGAGAGAGAACAAGCAAAACAAACAAACAAACGAATTCATAGGAGAGAGAGAGACAGACAGACAGACAGACAGACAGAGAGACGGGCAGGCAGGTAGGCAGGCAGGCAGGCAGGCAGGCAGATAGATATAGTAAACAAGCCTCTGAGAGAGAATCTTTCTAACTGTTCTCGAGAAAAGCACATTTTCCCATGACAGGTAATATTCTGGACTTGTTCATTCAGCCAAATGAATGTAAACACTCTTCACAACTTTCACACGATCAGCTATCTATCTAGCATATTAATTCTATTTGAAGCTTTCAAACTGCAGTGAACAAACCCCCCAGACCTGTCTTTGAAACCGTGGGTACAGACAGCACTGTGTTTAACAAGGTATGTACAGAAAACTGAACTGAATTTTATGTGTTGATATTAGTTAATAATGATGTGACCAGCTGCCCTCTATTTATTCATTTGCT
>JAUZNI010206449.1:269-11975 GCA_034780235.1 Concholepas concholepas | reverse complement strand
TATTGCTGATTTTTGGGTACTTTTTATATTGTGATGGGTGCGTGCTGATGTTCGGATACTGTGTTGTGGTGTTTTTCCGTGATGTTTACATGTTTACTGTTTTTATGTATGGCTTGTAACCTGCGTGAATTTCTCTTTTGGTGAGATAATAAAGTATTTGAATTGAATTATGTCAGCGACTGACTTTTTCATAGTGTGGTTATCTCAGCAGCAAAGCCAAGATGCACTTGTGGGTCATGGAAGTTTGTGCAATTAAAATCGTGCTTACACATCAGTCCATAACTTTTTTTTTATCTAAACATTCTTCTTTTTCCTCAAACATTCTGACAGCAACTATTGTTGTCTGTCATATGAGCGAAGATGCATTGTGCTGACGTTAAGCACCTGACAAGTCAGGCCCAGTGTACCCGACTTCCGCATGGGAGATAATTGTTATATTTAGTCTTTCTGGATAAAAAGGCAGGAGAATGGACCAAAAAGGAAGAAAATAGACAGAAAGGAGATGACAGGAAGAAAAGGAACAAGGCAGAAACAAAGACAGGGATAGAAAAGAGGAAATTCCTATCACAGAATTTCCAGAAGGTGGGGATGGTATTCATACAGACAAGGCACCCCGGCATCCCCACAGGGGATTCTCAACATTCTCTCCCCAAACCTCACATAACCACAAACACCTCCATCACCTTCAATGTGTTTATTAGTTTAATGTCGGGTCATCTACAAGGACAGTGAAATACTTGACAATATATGTGGGTGGCTACTGACAGCTACTCCAGCTATTCAAGACCAGTAGTGGCTCTACCACACACACACAGGCAGAAAACACACAGCTGCTGGCTCCTTCCTACAGAACCCTCTAGCTCCTCACTCTGCTCGACACCAACAGGGAATCACCTGAACTGAATCACATAGTCACCAGTTCCTCTACAAGTCACAGAGCTTACAACATACAGCTTGTTGTCAATCTATCAACTCCCTGTGTCTTTACAGGATATAGAAAGAGAGAGAGAGAGAGAGAGAGAGAAAGGAGAAACTTGCTTTTGGTGTTCCAGTTAAAGATTAAAACAGTCACAGACACATACATCACAACACTTGCACTCTGATCAGAAACTGCGCTACGTTCTGTGCCTAAGCCTTACATCTGTACAAGTGCTCGTCTCAAAGAACTCAACACAAAAAAAAAAGACACACATTCCACCCGCTACAACGTTCATCTTCGAGATGAAACACACTTCAACTCTCTCCTCTCTCTTGCACAAACGCCATGTTAAACACGCCTATGGCGTGTATAGATCTACTTACAGGTCACACCAACAGCTAAGTCTAATTGTATTTTACAAGAAAGCGGTTCCTTTGTCTTCATATCTTGTTGCTGCTACACAAAGAACTTGTATAACAGGAAGGGTGTAGGACAGGAGGATGAATGAGTTCGATACAGTGCTTTGTGAAAGAGGTCTGCATCACTTTCATGTTTCAATACTCATCCTAAAAGTGTTAAGACAGGAATCCAAACTAAGTATACTGGTAGTCAAGGCCTTGTAAAGCAAGAGATGTACACTGTTGAAAAGTAAAGAAGTTAGTCTTTCTATTCAAATTGTTGAAACAAGCTCATGATTTGTTTAATGGAAAAAGCAAGACGGAAGAGTAGAGGTGCATAATAAATCGGTTTCACGCCACATTGAAAAGACAGAAGATGTAACTTCATCAACAAATCAGACATGGTCATTGCCTCATCACACACACACACACACACACACACACACACACAAATGTGAAAAATTAAACATACAAACAATGACTGACCCTCTGTATACATTCCTAGGTTTAAAAGCCTTTTTCTTTTTCATATAGTTGACATTATTTTACAATGTTCACCCTACACCAACAACAGTTTTCCATTGCATTCTTTTACATGATTCGCTCTCCAATTAACTGTAGTTAAAACAGCTTAGTCAAATTTTTTCATTACTAGAGGGGAAAAGTCTATAATTCAACTTTAAGATGACATGGCAACTTTCCACCTGACACATTTTCAGACAACTGAAATCTAACAATAACGAAGGAAGTTTAAAAAAAAAGTACATTAAGAGGGTAGTATCACATGCTAGTACTCGCAGACATTCTATATATATATACATCTTCAAAACACTAGTCTAAGGATGATTTGTTTTTTAAATGTGTAGAAGAATATAATTACAAATAAAGAACTTCATGATTCCCTTTCACCTGAACAAAGCAAACTGACCACACGAGATAGCTGCAAAGTTTAATAAAGAAAAATGGGCAAGTTTGTTTCTAACAATTTTCACTCGTACAATGCCCCAAATTCATGCAATGACTGGTAAATTAGACCTAAAAAATCCTGTTGTCTATGCCCTTCTGTAAAAGCCCCTATCAAATACAATGGAATAAAGAGGACGCTGCCCTTCCTCCCACTCAAAAATCCTGACATTATGTCTTGATACTATGCGCAATGTTATGGCAGCACTTGAGACATCAAATGTACACGAAATAACAATATTGCACTTACAATACTTTCAGTAAACCCCCAATAAAAATGCTTTTTAGTCATGAAAAGCTCAGCTGAGAGTCCAAACATCAAGCTGCATCATCATCAAGATCATCACTCAGACACACAACAAATTCAAATATGCGATTTTTCCGAGTACATGTGTGAGAAATGAAAATGATGGAACACAGGATGAGCAGAAAGAAAAAAAGGGAAAAGGAGATTTATTGCACACAGATATTAGCAGCACTGGGAACACAGTTCTGAACTGCTGCTAACACATATACTGCACACACATACCACAATATTACACTTGTTATAAAACTTAACCCAGAACATTAAAAAAACTAAAGAGAGCGTATAATAGCTCAACAAAAATGAACACAGTTAGAGAACCTGAAAGCCAGATCTGAAAAACAGGGAGGAGAGAAACAAAGCCGTTAGCTCAAGAAGGCAGGGAAGGGGGCATGTATGCAGAACAGCTATTAAATGCAACAGGTATCAGAATCACAGCATGATGCTCCTCTCACGCAGCTCTTCCACAGCTGAAAACAAGGCTGATGAGACCCATCTCCTCATACACCAGAACTATAGGCATGACAAAAGTTAGAAACAACCATGAGGAAGAGAGAGAAATAGGGAGCGAGACTAATGGAGAAAGAATTGAGATCCAATGACCTTAACAATGAAGAAAATAATGCCGTGCAATCAAACTGAGAATCAAATAGTCTCAATCAGTGTAAACTGAACCAATGAGAAATTTACCAAAAGAACGGTTTTCTCCATTCTGTGACTTCATCACATTCATCAACAGAACCTTACAGCTAGCGTTAGTGAGCTGCCAACTATCTCTTGTGTCCTCCAACCCACACCATATCCCACACCTTTCAAAGCTAAAATGTCAAAATTTACACTAGCTCAACCTAACAAAGCTTCTTCACTGCTTACCATGTCACTGTCCTCATAATAATATTTTTTGAATTCTTCTTCATCGAGCACTCAGACAGCAACTATTGTCTGTCATACGAGTGGAATATCTTTTGAATGAATAAGATTGATTAAGAAGTCCTAGATCTCCTCGACCATCACAGACTGTTGTGACAAATATGAACAGCTCCACTCAAAGCAATCCCTACTGTGGGGAAGGGGTGAGGGGGAGGCAAACAGAATCACGGAAAAGAAAGAGTGCATTCAACAGATCACAACTTCACTCATCATTTACAGTCAGGACAGAAACCTGTGAGCGCCTTTCACCAACAGGCATAAATAGTCCAACAACAGACAGTACAGCTATACACGTCTACACACACCTGTACACACTGCTACACAGAACTACCAGTGACTTCACCTCAATCTAGTCCTTTGTTGTCAATGCACCTCTAGTGAAGATCTTTCTGAAATCTGACTTGACTTCATGATGATGGCTTGGACAACAGTCAATGGAATGGTCAACTTTGCACGATGTGAATTGAAGAATGCTTCACGAATTACTGGAATGGTTACAAGCTCAATAACAAACAGGAGAAAAAGATTCACACACCTTGCTTTAAAAATAAGTGTCTTAATTAAGAATGAAAACAAAAAAATCAAAACAAATATGGAATGAACTGAAGGAGAATGACTAGAAGCCACTGAGCAAGATTTAAAATTATCACACTCTTGCGTAATTTGTAATAAAGTATCAGTGTCTCTTTTATCCCTGGTAATGACCAAAAAAAGTTGATTTCTCTAAGAAATGAGCTGTCTGAAAATAATTAAAAAAACAAAAACAGCTATTTCTTTAAACACGATTAATTTCTGATGGGTATAATTAAGAAATGTACATATCAAAGGTTAATTCCCTCACAGGCAGATTACCATACATCAGAGCTGTTAAGTCAGTTATCTTCCAACATTAATTAATCCCCAGCAGCTTACTATATATAACAACACCTCAGGCTACATTCACACTAGGCCTGGCACGTTGCTGTCAACTGGTTGCTTTTGGCTTGACTCACTAACTGCCCTCAGACATCGCCGTTTGCTATCAACTGGATACAGCATGAAGCTCTTCAGATGAAAAAGGCGAACACTAACATTCTTCAGATGAAAAAGGCGAATGCCCTTCGGATGAAAATGACAAATACTTTTGTGCAAATGTAACCATCGAGTGTTGACATTCAATCTTGTCACATTTACAGTCCCCATTCCATTCATCAGAATCGCATCACACAGAAAAAAAAATTCACTATATGATGTGGCAGTGATTAGATATGTGCATAAAAAAAGCCAGGAAAGTTGACTGTAGGCTTATCAAAACCTGTGATAGCAATGCATGAAAAGTCTGTCAACAATTCTACACACATCTATTGCTGACAGAGCCCGTGACTGTCACAGTGAGGTAAAGATGATGTCAGCATACTTGGCAAATGTAGTTCTTGTTTATACGCTGGTTGTCTGTTCAGTATGTGTCTGGCAGAGCCAATTGTGGACTAGTGCCAGCTGGCACAGGCGATGTCTGATGTCGATGGTTACAATCAGCAAGAAAACAACAAACGCACTACTTCCATCCAGCAACTAGCCAGGCTTAGCATGAATGCTCCTCCACACTTCTTTACATCAGAGGTTACTCAATGTCCCTTACAGCCACTTTTCTCAGCCAAACACTGATTTTCAATTTCCTCTAATGCTTAAACTGTGGTTAATGCGTAGTTTACTCACACCCTTCTTCTTCTTCTTCCTGTATGGCAGCTACATAACCCCCCAAAATGTAATTCCAAGATTTTTTTTTTCTTTTTCAGATGTACGACATTGGAGCAATGTCTCCTTAATAAAATGAACAGTTTACGATCTGACAGAAGAAGAAGGAATTCAGCAGTCAGCTAAGATGTCTGATGATAAAATGAGTGTGGTTCCCGCTTCTCTGCTCCCCCACCCCACCCTGTCTGTACCCGCCCAGTGCAAACTACACAGGGGCAGGAGAGAAAAGAAGGGAACAGAGGACCGCCAGAGAGTAGCGCGGCAGACGTTGTAAAATAACCCCCAGAACTTTGGCTGACTGAATGAACGTCTGGGCAATCGATCGATTGAGAAATAGTAGTGAATGGATGTTAGACCAACCCCAGGGGCTGTGTTTTTCTTGGAACAGGGGTATCGGGGGGGGGGGTGAGGAAAAGCTGTCAACAGGCGCAGTTGTTGTTCTGCATGTTGGGGTTCTCTGTCAGCCGCGTGGCCTTGGTGGTGTTGGACACCAGGGTGGGGTCTGAGTCCAGGGATTCCGACATCTTGTCGCAGATGATGTCCACCAGCCGCTCGAAGACTGCCTTCACGTTGATGTTCTCCTTGGCGGAGGTCTCAAAGAACTCCAGACCTGAGAGCACAGAAAGCTTTGTGTTCGTTTTTTGTTTGTTTGTTTGTAGTTTTTCATTTCACATCATTTCAGTTTGTCAATAATGTAATAAGCAGTTGAAGGTACAGAACGCTATTGTTCATTTCATATGCCACTTTGTCATTAATGTTCAAACTGCAATATCAAACATCTGAAAATATGACAGCTATTTAAAAAAAAAAAAGAAGTAAAAATGCAATCACATCATACTCCACAATATCGATCTCATGAGCAGACATGGCTGTTACCTATCTGACACGTTACTTTGTCAATTCTGCAATGAGCCGACAATATCGATGCAACGACAAAGAGTCAACAGTCTCATGAGAAAACACGGCTGTTATCTATCTGACATCTTACTGTTGTCAGCTCTGCAATAAGCCACAATATCGATGCAACCATAAAAGACAACCGAGTCAACCAGTCAGGCAGCAGACAAAATCCTGCACTGCTGATGCATGGCTCACTGAGATGGCACTCACTGTTACTAACTAGTCCTGATCCAATGCCATCAGAGCACCATCTGTACACAGGACCTCATACCTGTGAAAGGAGCGTACTCAGGTATTTCTGAGCAACACTATGAAATCAGTATCCATTCAGAGGATGGCAATAATTGTCTGGTCCCAGTCTTCTCACTGAGTGCATACTAAGCTTAGAGTACGACCTGGATGGGACCACACAAGATCATTCGGATATATACATGCCTTCAGATATGGCTGGAACCCAAGTCTTCTCAGCTACAAGTCTACTGAGTTAAACATGACACCAACAGTTATCTTTCAGAGTTACACATAAAATGGACTAGGTAAGCATGAAGCATGCAAGACAGACGACAGAAAGGAAAGAAAATTAAATCTAACATGTGACTGAAATTGTCATTTCTACCACAGAATTTTCAAAAATACAGAGACAGGGTGGGGGGTTGCTAAAAATACTAAAAGAGAATTTATAAATAAACTTGATAAAGTGACTGAAATTAACAAAATAAAAAACGTGCATTTCTACACAACATCTTTTGAATTCTTTTTCCCTTATCATTATTTTTTTTACCTGGAAACTAAGATGGCATGTTTAAATATTGACATAACTGAAGGAAAAAATACACACACACACACACATTAGTGACTGTATTACAAGCAGCATTTCATCATTATCCCAAAGCAGTAGAAGGGGACAAACCCAAGGAGCTCCAAGACACAATTAGTCTACTGAAGTAAACATGGGATGAACTGGAAATAAATATGCTGAAAAAGCCCCCCAAAAGTGCTCCCATTCATACACACACACGCACATGCACACACACACATACAAACATATTGGTGCAATTGAAATGACTTAGCAACTGACAACACAAGCTGCATTTTTGTGAGCAAAACAAAACAAAGCAGAAGGAATGCAAAATAAAATGGGTCAAGCCATCATCAGGAATATTGTTTTCAAGGGGCACAAACTCAAAATGCAAAAAAACCCCAACTGCGACTGACTAGAATAACTTCTCCCTTCACTTTTTGAGGAGTCACTGGGGCACTGCACTGAAGTTATTCAGGCAGCATGTGTCGTGGGCAAGATGAACCTGGCGGAGCCCATTCCTCTCCAGATAGCAGGATGCATACTAGGTATGTCATGCCCTCCATACCACCGAACAAAGCTAGCTTACTCTTCTATGAAAGGCAGATGGGCTTCAACAAGCATGCAAGATGTTCTGCCTACATTTGCACAAGGAACCCTGTAGACTTCCGACCCTGAGGATGCAACATGATGAACCTGGGTATGGTTGGGGTGGAAAGATTGAACATGAAATGAGCGGTAGGGGAACAGCAGCACAGGAATGTCACAGAAGATGAGGCAGCAAGGAAAAGAGCAAAAACAAACAAAAATTATATTGAAAAAAACACAACAAAAAACAGTAACACAGAGTCACTGATTCAGGATTTTCACTTGGTCCAAACACCACACTTTTTTCCAGCACATTATAAAATGATTTTTATCCATGAAATGAAGAAGGAAAGCACCAGAGATTAGTTGGTACAAAGGTTAGTTGGTACAGAGATTAGTTGGTACAAAGATTAGTTGGTACAGAGATTAGTTGGTACAGAGATTAGTTGATACAAAGATTAGTTGGTACAATGATTAGATGGTACAAAGATTAGTTGGTACAAAGATTAGTTGCTGTACACATCAACCAAACCAGGCATGCCTTCACAGAAGGGAAGCGGTCACACTGACACCATACATTACTGCTGAAGACCAAAATAAATATCATCACAATAACATAAATCTGAAAATGAAGACGGTGATCAAAATACAGTAAAAAAAACAACCCCAAACCCCACCAATACCAAGCCACAAGAATGCAACACATGAACCCAAATCAAACGAACATCACCATGCATACACAAGACATCTTGGGGCGCTTTGCTGTTTAAAAGATTCACATGAACTGGCAAAAGCAGGGCTGCAAGTGACCACATGTCCAAAAATTCTCATTTCGAGTTATCCAAATTTCTCAAACCACCAAATGACCAAGCCCCCCCCCCTCCCTCCCACTCACACACTGAACAGTACTCCTTAAAAAGGAAAAAGAAAAGAAAAAAAAAGGAAGAAAAGAAAAGGAGTGCCATTCGCCCTGTCACAGATGACACAGCACAAGATGGCAGTCAGTCAGTTTGGAGACCTAGCTGATGCACACTGCATCAATGTCTCCAGGATCAGTAAAAAAAAAAAAAATTCAAACTTTCTCATATGGTTGGTTGGTTCTCAAGTGCTGAGAGATCCCACCGACCTGAATTTTACTGTTTTACAGTCAAGCATTACCACTGAACTGGTCAACAGACACACCATATCAACTGAAACGTTACTGTTTTACAGTTGTATATTCCCACATCTTCTTCGTTGAATGCTCAGACAGCAACTATTTTGTCTGTCACATGAGTGAACATGAGTTGCGCTGCCGTTAAGCACTTGAACAAGTCAGGCCCAGCGCATCCAACTTCGGCATGGAAGAGAATTATCTTTTAAGTCTTTCCTGAAAAAAAGGCAGGAAAATGGACCAAGAAAGCAGAAAATAGACAAGAAGGAGGTGACAGGAAGAAAAGGAACAAGGCAGAAACAAGGAGAGGGATAGAAAAGAGGAAATTCCTAGCACAGAATTTCCAGGTGGGGATGCCATTTACACTGACGGGCCCCCAGCATCCCCACTGACTGGTCAACAAACATATCATATCACCTGAAACATTACTGTTTTACGGTCAAGGCACATTTTATAATGGGTGTCATTTCAAGTTCTTATAAATCCTGGAACAGAAACACAGCTATAAATAGGCTTCAGATTTCCAAAAGCAGAGATAATTTATCACTGAAATAAAAAATATGAATAAGAATGAAAAGCTGCAAGCCCTTTGTGCTATCGTTGATATCAGTAAATACATCTTGCTGTTATTTCAAAACCACCAGGTCTCATACCCTGAGGGGAAAAAAAAAGTTTAAAAAACTTCTTGATAAAACAATGGCGCAAACTGAAAAGCTTGACAACAATGAAAACCTGATCAAAATCATCATGCATTTTAAGACTTGATCATGATGAAACCAACTTTTGAAAACAGTAATCACTAAAAAAAACCACACAACAGTTTTGATAATCAGGCAACCACCAAAGGTTATTATTATTATCATGTGATTTGAAGATTTAAACACACTTGCATTCCCTGCATAAAATCAATAAGAAAAAGTGTCAAAGGAATAACTCGCTATGTAATCAGACAACACACACACACACTCACACGTGCAAATAACAACAGCAAAATCATGTTAAAGATTTAACGAAATACATAAAAAGCATGCGAAAAAAACAAACAACAACAAAAATCCCACAGAAAACTGAAGCACAGCAGCTGTAACAAGAAGATAAGTATATTAACTGTTATGGCTGCAACATGCAAAGTGTTACTGTATTTTCAGGTTATGAACCATGACTTTTTAAACAACATCAGCACCCCCTTCCTTTGTGGCTTCTAGAACAAATGCGGCCTATAGATTTTTTTTTCTTTTCTTTTGGTCTTCCAGATGTCTTTCATTAATAGCAAGATAGTCTTCAGGGTTTTTCTCTCTCTCTTTTGTTCCTTGGCTAGAGCTCTGGAGATAACCAATGGTGAGATTTTTGCTTATGCAGCTGGTCCCCCCCCCCCCCCAAATCATTTAGGTAGCCGCATTCCGAATTCAGGGATGGTGTCTAAACACAATAGCTGTGTGCATGAGTTTTTGTTTTAATTTTGTCATCCGTTGGCACAAAATGGCCTACTCTTCCCAAAGGCAGAACAGGTTTTCAATGAGTGCACAAGATGTTCTGCGTGCAATCACACACAAGGCCTCGGTTGATAGTCTGATCCGAAAGACTTTGACATTGTTTGATTTTCCCGTCAAACCTGCATTCAATACCTACATCAATTCTGTCGAGTCTATAGAGTATTAAAAATCAACCATTAGGACTTGGAGAAGATAGCCAGAGTGATGGAACTGGGTCACCTGAACACACTAACGATCTTGGAATTTTGCAACTGTTTCAAAATTTCGGACCTATTTTATAGTATGAGAGATATCACATTTCAAACATACCTTGCCATTTCAGCTCATTTTGGCCAAATCCTTCTATGGACAGGGAGCTGATAGTGTCAGTTCTCTGTATGAGACTAAGAGGTTAAAGTGGTGTTGCTTAAACAGATGTTAGTTTATAACCTGGAAAATAACAGCAACTCCACTGAACAGCTTCCACACAAACAATACACAGAGCTGCCAACCCACTGAATTAAAGCATATCTGAGTAGAAGAATTCTACACAACTGACTGCACCTTTTCCATGCATAATTCTGATTAACTGAAAAGTCTATTCAAAGTTAAGGAGAATTATAAACTGCAGTAAAGTTAACCCTTTTTGTTCTGAACTACACATAAGTTTTTGTTTTTTTTATAAACAGTTATGGTTTTCTTCCACACATACACTGCTGCAGCCTAAAACCACACTCTGTAAAAATGTATTTTCCTATTACATCATGAAACAGTTTCTCCACATTCTTGTTTTTTTTTGCATGTATGTTTGTTTGATGGGCAAAGGGGATTGAAGTGGGCAGCCCTGTGATGATATCAAACCAAGGACAAGCAGGAAAAGACCAACATCAATATCAAATACATGAAACACCAGCACCATGCAACAGTTGTGCACACTGATCAGACGTGTTATTCTCTCTCCTACAGTCTTGTGCTTGCTTTCTCTCTCTGACAGGCATGCCAACTGTCTCCTCCTTTTTTTTTACCCCATAAAATGTTTCAAGTTTTTAAAAAAGTTCGCCCTCCCCTCCCCATCCCCACTGATCATCACTGCAGGCCAGAGGCAGCTCATAGCTTCCCAAAATGCTGAAATTCACAATGTTTGTCGCTAATTCGTTGCTAAAAAGGGCCACCATTCTTCATTACTCGTTTCCATATCTCAGCAACATTTCTGAGAATTATGCTTAATCTTATAACAAATTTGGAAAAACAAACAAAACAAAAAAAGGGGGTAGATTTTCATTCAAAACTACCGAAACTCTTGACCAGTTCACCAATTCTACCAAAAGCAGCAGACAACTGGCATGCCTGTTCTCCAAAACTGCATCACAAATGATCAAAACCCCGTTCTTGAAGTCTCAACACACACCGCACCACACCACACCACACCATCACTTCACACAAGCAAAGGCATGCATGCATGCATGCTGTGATACACTGGCCTCCACAGAACATGCATGATCATTCGATTAATGGTGTGACATCCCTGAGGAGGACCAACTGAAGA
>JAUZNI010205338.1:0-11981 GCA_034780235.1 Concholepas concholepas | reverse complement strand
AGAGAAACCGGTTTCGTTGGCCATACTCAGCTTATAAAAGTAGGGCATGATGCTGCTGCGCTTTCGTGCGGTTCATGCGTAGGAGGCTACTACGCTTTGGCGCGCTTTATGAGACTAAGAGTTAACAAACACAGTAGAGTTTTAAAAAAAAAATGTATTCTCTCTTTACTATTCGCTTCTGACAACAAAATGTTGGATAATGAACAGATCTTCATTACTGCTACCTATTTTGAGTGGAGGAAGTTTCCCTTTCATTTCAGTATTTGCTCAGCAGCTTCCTCTTCATTTCTGGGTTTTCAGGGAGTGAAACTTCTGAATCGGAAATGTTTCTGGATGCTGTGATAAGAAAGTGATCTCTTCTTGTGTTGAGAATTGATGTTGTAGTGAAAGGAACATGCACACATACATGCATACTTGAGCATGAACACACATATGCACGTACATATATGCACATGCATGCAGATGTTCATGTGTTCACGCTTTTTCATGTGCATGTATGCATTTGTGTGAAGCATGTGTTGATGCACATGCATGCACACACAAAAAAGAGACCACACATACACACACACACACACACACACACACACACACATGCATACATTTGTGTTCACATATGCGTGTGTTCTTGCATGCATATACTATGTATGTGTGCTCACACGCACATTCACTGTGGTGTATATGATACAACTGAAGTCCACTTGACCAACTAACAGATAATTTGGTCATTTTCAGCGTGGAGGTGGCAGCAGCGCAGCGTACGATGATGGTTATGACCGCAGAGGATATGGAGAATCCAGCTATGGGAGCGAACAGAGGTAGGTGCCAGAATGAAGTTTTGTTTATAGCTGTATGAAAGTACACTGTGTGTGTCCCTGGTGAATGTGTGTGTTATATATTTTTACATAAATTTGAGGGGATATAAAAAAAACCAACCCATAGTTATTGGTTTCTTAGGATAGTTGTATAGCCTCTTGGTGTGTTTTTGGGCTAACAGAATTTAAAGTATCCAAAATTAAGGCAGTTCCATCTGATCATTGAAACTGTTTATTGTAAGTAAGGGCTAGGGTTAAAAATCCAGTCATTGTACCCATTGATATGAGTTATGTAAAAATTGTGTTTCGAAAGAAAAGCACAAAGGAGAGAGGGGGGAATAACTGTGCCACATCTAATATTTAGTACAATCGGGATCAGTATTGTTAGCCGCTTATAACTTTTTTAAAGGCTTATATTCTGTTATGAATGGTTTCAAGATTGTTTGATAAGGTGCAAAATTATTTTACATTGCTTACAGTGTTCCGTTTTCCAGTGATGGACAGTACTACGGAAGCAGTGGATATGGCAGTGGGGCTCAGAGCTCAGCTGCCAGTTACGATGACTATGGCACCTATGGGGATTATGGTAAGCAGTTTTATTTTCAGTTGCAGTTTTAAAATTTCAGAGATAAACTGTAGTAGAAGAGGAGTTGGCTAAACAGAACTGTGTGCAGATTATAAAATATCTGAGTGCAGTTCAGGTCCCTGTGTTTTACAGTGGTCCTGGCTGCCTCTCACTTCTGTTAGGCCATAGAGAAAATGCAGGACCATAGTGCTGATAAAGACCTCCTTTGTCTACATCAGTCTCCAGTCCCTGGGACATATTTTCACTTGCTGTTTTATCCTTTGCTGGTGGGCACAGCAAAATCATGTTTTCACTTCCTGAAGGGCAGGGAAAATGGTGGTGAATGCCCTATGAGTGAGTGTGTGTATTTAACATGGAAAAACTTATGGATTTTGATGAAATAAAAGCAGTAAGATGCTGAAATACAGAAATCACTACTTCCCATCCTGTATTGATTTTTTTCCTTTTAGAATTGTAATGCATAAATACACTAGGTCATTGATGGGTTTGTGTGTGTCACAGTAAGTGTTGAAATAACTTTGGAGTGCATGCATAGATTTTGATCAGATAAAAAAAGAAAAAAACCTTCAGGAACAATAGCACAAAAACTATTTTCTACCTACTGTTGGTTTTCCTTTAAAAATTTTTTTTTTTTTTAATGAATGATGCATGAACACACGAAACATTTTGATGATTGCCATTGTGTTTGCCAACAATTGTGACACGTGTTAACTTGAAGGTTTAAGCCACTGTTGTGTCAAATTCAGAAATAGCCAATTCACAAAATATATCAAGTTGTGAACCATTGCCAGACACTGCGATAATTTCCCCAATTCTTTGAGTAAAATTCAAAACGCGCATTGACTGTGTTAGATTTGATGATAGATTTGCGTCTCGAACTCAATCAACTAAGTCAGAAGTACTCATGCTACTAGGATCACGTACATCGATATTTGAGCCTGGATACTCGTCTCACAGCATGATATTTTAGGCATGTAAGCCATAAAAACTGTCATAAATGTCAGATTCAAAGATAGTGTTCATCGTGAGAAAAAATGCATTTTTTTCCCCTCCAAAATTTGCCACAAACACACTCCAATTGCAGTCATTAGCACAATGCATGCGAAAGTCTTGTGGGCAGTCTCATTCTATTTTCACAAGATTTGAAGTGAGATAGGCAGGAATTTTGATTGTATGAATGCTCTGAAGTGCCAGTCATGTTACTGGGTGCTTTTGGCCATTTTGCCCATGATGGGGCCCGGGTGCTTTTGGACGCTGTTCCCAGCAAAGGGTTAAAAAATATCAGAGATAGAATTAGTGGAAGTGGAGTTGGCTAAACAGAACTGTGTGCAGATTATAAAATATCTGAGTGCAGTTCAGGTCCCTGTGTTTTACAGTGGTCCTGGCTGCCTCTCACTTCTGTTAGGCCATAGAGAAAATGCAGGACCATAGTGCTGATAAAGACCTCCTTTGTCTACATCAGTCTCCAGTCCCTGGGACATATTTCTTTATGTGGCTTTTGTGTTCTGCTTTTAGAAGAACAGAGCCTCCCCATCAGTAGGTGTATCTCTGTTGTGTGTGATGTTAGTCTTTGAATGATAAGTGGGCATTTGTTTGTATGTAGTACCATCTGTCAGCTTGCGCTGGTCAGTAGTGCCTGTCGAACTTGCACAGGATCTCACCACCAATCCTCAACACACATTACAATGGATGTAGTTGCAGAGCCAGACCTTATGAAGTGTATTGCATTTTGTTCGCTTGTGGAAGTCTGTGACAGTGATGGTAGTTGATCTCCCCCTTTTTGTTGTTTTTGGTTTGTTTGTTTTTAATTTAATACAAAAAAATATGTGAAATCCATATAAAACAACAACATCATAAAGCAAGGACAATTTTAAGCAGTAAACAGGCAGTGGGGTTGATAATGTTACCCATGCTGACTCTGTGAGCAGGTGATGGCTATGGCAGTGGTGCAGGTCCCATGAAGTCATCAAGCCGGGGTGGAGCTAAGCCAAGGTCTCATCCGTATGGGGGGAGTCGCGCTGCCTACTGAACAGTTGGCCATCGTCTCCTAGACAGCACTATGAACTCTGTGGATTAGTGTCCACATCATTGGCCGTGTCATCCCTGCACCTTTCAGTCATTGGCTTCATTGTGCCAGGTACGGGACTTTCCCTGTGCCTGGATCTGTGTTTTAATTCTTTTTTTTTTGTGCACATACATGAAAAAGGAAAATAAGAGTTTAAAAAAGAACCAACAAGGACAATTTGATTTTATGAATAAAATTAAGTCTAAACAGTAAATGAAAATGATCAACTCAAACAAAGCTGCTAAAGAGAAGAAAAGCTAGACTGACTGTTATTGTTCCACACCCATTCCTCCAAAAAAAACATTCTGGGAAAATGTGGGATATATAACTTTCAGCTTTGGAGCTGATGAACGTAATTCATATGAAAAGCAGTTTAAATGGTCATGTTTGATTTTAAATTTAAGATACTTGCCTTGCATTGTGGATCATTTGAAAACAAAGGGAAAATGGCATGTAGCGTAACAAGATGCAGTGTAGTGTTTCATTTTTAAATGTAGTGGTGATGAAGTCTTGTCATTCCCTAAGGTGTTTTATGTTGCCAACTTGTTCTTAATTAAATGTGCTTTGAGTTTCATATATGTTGTAAAAAAAAATAATAAAGTGAAAAAGCTCAGAAGCGTTATGAGTCCTGTTACTGTTTTTAATTAAACTTGTACATTTTAACACCATTGTGAGAAAAATGAGTATTAACACATGCTTTGATATTTTGTCCTGCAGTGTTTGCTGCTGAGAATTGCCCTTGTGCATAGCTGCTGAATTAGGAACAAGATGGCTTTTTATCGCCAAATATAAGTGGTGCTTTTTTTCATATCTTTCATAAAAAAAGAATGATAAAAAAAAAAAAAAGTTGTGAATTTTTTCCCCAGTTTCTTTGCAAGTAAGATAACTTTATACAAGTTACTTCCAAATAAATAATGTGAATAAAAAGAGGATATCAAGATGATATTTTTCAACTTTTTCAAATACAAAACCAGTTTAATTGGTGTTAAACATTGATATTTTAAAAAAAGTTGAAATCAGGCCTCAAATCTTGATTTGGTAAAGGAATATAGATTGCAGCAGTTTTCACAGAAATGGGTTTATCTGAGAATAGCTATTTTCAAACATAAAATGATGCATTGAATTGCCGAAAATGGACTTTCAAACAGTAATGTCACTAATTAATCTTGATTTCACCAAGACAGAATAGATACTTTATTGAAGAAAGATAGCGACAACCTTCTAATAAAAAGCTAAAATCCAGTAATATGTATTGTATATTTATCAATTTCATCTTTCCAAAAATAGAAATGAGAAAAACTGTTCATCATCTTTCAAGCCAATGCATAAGCAGATAAACAAATCCAACAGATGTTCAGATTGAATTGTATGTGTAATTTTTTTTTGATGCCGCATATTTAGAAAGTAACATTTCGAGGTAGGCGCAAATGGATGGAACTTTCAATGTGATGTGTGTGCAGTGCACAGTGTTAATGTTCAAACATCACAGGAACTCCACAGGGTAGGGTGAAATAAATTTTCCAGTGTCATGGTAATGGGACACAAATGATCAAAACGGATATTGTTGGGTCTTTTAAAAAAACATTTTTTTTAGAGAAAGGACACCCTCAAATAGCAAATCGAGAAAGACTTGCTTTGTAAAAAGAAAATTCAGTGGAGAAAAAAGAAAGAAAAGTGGTTGTTGTTTGTAATTCTGTTTTAGCAATCAATGCTTTCTTTGATTTGTTGGAAATGTTCTGTGAATTTATCAGTTAGGTGTTGTTGACCAGGATTGCTTTGAACAGAACGCAGAAACAGATTTGGGCGTTATACATTCACAACAAAAACAAGATTGTGTTAGCCTCTTCAGTGGCCCATAATTATTTTCTTCTGTTGTGATTTTGTGAGCCCCTAAGGACTAAGATGAGAAAAGCTGTCGCCATCCAGACAGGAGGTTTCTTTAGATCATGTTTCCAAGACACTCTGTGGTATGTCTGTGTGTAGTATTCATGAGCAGCAAGATTCAGTCAAAATATCAAAAGTTCTGTTTTGTCACTGCCCCACCTCCCACTCTTGAACCCAAATCCCCTTGGTGAATAGCTGTCTGAACTTAAATGGATGTGGCAGTGAAGGGGTTAATACATTTACCACCAATGTATACATGCACTCACCACCTATTATATATCCATCATTTCATTCAGAAGAGTACTGTAGTATTCGATCATTATTTAAATCCCAAGTTTGAGTAAAATGCATGTGTTTATTGCTACCATCACATCTTGTCACTCCATAAACTCGTACACTCAAGAAAAAAAAGAATTGATAGCATTACCTCCATTTCACATTTACTCCTTGCACATTTTTGCCACAGTATCAGTGCTTCACACTTTTGTACCTATGTGTGTTCATCTGCATACATGAACACTTGTACGCAGAAAGAAATGAGAGGTGAGAAGGCACAAAATCGTGTATTTTCAGGATATAACTTCTACCTGATGACATACAGATGAAGTATATATGTATCTGGCAAACATTCTGACTTCAAGTATTGATTGCACACCACATATAAAAAAAAACCAACACTGATTGCATTTATGTCATCATATTTTTTTTCCCTGTTTGACAGATACCAATTGATATGTTGCTGTATTTTAATCGGTCACATTAGGAGGATCATGAATATTGTTTAGGCATCAAGTGAAATATCAGTAACTGTTCACTGTCTTTACAGTATAGCTTTAACTTTTTTTGTGAGAGTCGAATCAGTTATAGGCACTGGTACCTCTGAAACCTAGCAAGTTCTTTTGAAAAGCTCAGATTTGTTAGGGTTGTAAATATTGCCCCAGTGCCTTTGGAATTCAACATGTTCTTTCTAATATCTCAGAATGGTTAAAAGTTGATACTGATAATTTGAACATATCTTTGTTCTTCATTTGTAGAAAGTTGTCTTTTATAAATCTCACTTGGGAATGTCCAGTTTAAAAAACAAAACTGATATTACTTCATCAATCAAGTATGTACAGACCATGTTTTTTTCCCCTATAACTATAGACATAATCTACTTTCCCTGAAACTGATTAAATGGGTAAGTAGAACTAGTGCTAGAACAAGCTGTAGTAAGACATGTGGATTATAACAATGAAATGTGTGAAAACCAAGAGGCGGGAGAGAACAGCAGAAGACACAAGCTAAACATGGGAAGAAGGTGGATCCTAAACACACTCTGGATACAGTGGATGGTGTCATTCCCTAAACCATGGATACTCCGGTCTCAAAGGAACTGAAAAAAGTGGAATAAACACCCAACTAAAATCACTGTCCTGGGAGAGAGAATCTCTCAGAACAGATAATGACCGCCTGCTGAACAATAAACCCTCAAACTTAGGGGGAAAACTGGTTATCACAGGTAACAAAATCAATATCTTTAAATGTTCATAACGTCGTATGGTGACAGTTGTCTTGTCATTTTAATTTGTCAGTGAGTAATCTAAAAGAAAAGGCATTTTGATTCAAAAATAGTAATAATGTGGTTTTAGAAAATCAACATTTTGATTCTAAACAATGTACTTCTGTTATGTTAGAATATCACAGGTGCTTTGATCTATAAAAAAAAGAAAGAAAAGGTAATAAAAAAGAAAAGAAAAAAAGGTAGTGAAAAAGCATAAAGGCAATAAACCAGATGTTTTGGTATGGAAGCTTAAACCTTGCATCAGACAGTGGTTGATTTGAAACAGGGCAGCTAAGCATCAACAGTTTGTTTGAATAGCAAACTGATTTATAGTACTCTAGGCCTTCAAACAAAACTAAAAAAAAAGTTTTAAAACTACTTTTATAAAACAGGTATCCGTGTTTTTATCAAAATGCCTTTTCATCTGTATGATTAAAATTCAAATGAAACCTTTTTTAAAGTGTTGTACTGGCATTCTAAGTTCTAGTCACATAAATTTGTGATTTTCTTTTTGATTGTACAAAAAAATAACAAATGAAATGACTGCTTAAGATAATTTTCTGCTGCAAGATTTGATATGTGATTTAGATTTCAGTTTTTGCCATTTACTTTCTATAAGAACAAATTGTTGAACATTACTTTCCTTGGTTTTCTTTGAAATGAGGAACGGATGATAGCCATAAATAAATATTTTTAAAAAAAGCATTTGATGCCGCTATGAAAGCATGATTTTACTATGTAAAGAAAATTGAAAGTTAAACATTTATAATTGAAAGTTGATTATACTACTAAAGATTTGAAATGCGTCCCAACTGTTATGTGTGATACTTATTATGCTGATTGTATGATCTTAGGGAACAGAAATGTAACATTCATTTTATAATTCATTAATTTTGCTGAATGCATGCAATGTGTTATTTAAGTTTAAAATTTATTTTTGTTTTTTAATAATAAAAAAAATTAGTATGCTTAAGACCAAAGCATTTTGCAAATTTGATTGCTCTCAAATCACGTTTTGGGACTAACTTTTGAGTACTATATTTTGAGCTTGCATTGTATTTCAAGAAAGATTAAAAAAAAAATTTGTTAGTATAAATTCCTGTGCACTATGGTATTTGTAGAAAATAAATCTCTCTTGAATTTAAATGAGAATAACTTCACTAACAAACTTGTAAGTGATCAGTAATAACGGCTATCGTAGGGTGTAAGAAATAACCAAAAATAACCCAGAAAAACAGAGCCGTTTTTAGTGTCAATTTCAAATATTGATGGCTGCAACTTTGAAGTCTGGAGTATTTTATATGAACAGGTTTATCATTAGTTTATGATTTTTGTGTCATGTCTTGTATTCTTTGATCACCCAATATTGAATCCTGACCTGTTTGTATTTTCAGATTTCTGGAGGTGGAGGTGAAGGAGAAAGCAGCACATTTCCAGTACAAAGCTGCCACTGTCAGCCCCTCACGCAGGGACTAACCCGAATCTTTGGGTCACACTGTCCACCAATTCTTGACAATAAAATGGGGAAAATATTTGGTTTGGTTTTGTTGTTGAAGAATTGTCATGAAGTTTGAATGAGAAGGGAAGCATGTGAAATGGTAGAAATGAAAATGTGTGAATGGAAGAAAGTTGAAAGAGTATGAATTGTTTGCAACCCCCAGTGTTCTTTTAAAAAAAAAAAAAAAAAAGCACCATATCTATCCAGCATTTAGATTTAATGATATAACAACTGTCAATGCAATTATTGTTTCCTCAGACTATTATTTCAACAGATGGTTTCATGAAAGAAAATGTCTGCAGAGTCTGTAATGGACACTGTCGCAACCAGCATATATTCATAATGGACTTGTTCTTTCTCTTTATAAAAGAAATGAAATCATCTCGCAATCAAAGAAATGAAAAAGATACGTCAGCCAGAATGTGTTTGGGATTTTAATTTTACATTACATAACCGGTATACACTGTAAGTTGAGATCACTTTTGGTGGTTCATGAAACGGCTCGATGACAGAACCACATATGTTTATCCTATAACAAAGCCTCTCATGGCAGACCTAAATGTAAGCAATATTGGGGGGGGGGGAAGATATTCGACGAAGGAACAAAGCCCACATCTCACACCTGAGGTTAAAAGGAACCCGTTAAAAACGACGTTAAAACGAAGACACACCTGAGGTTACAGGCTTTTCTTGTTTTAGGGGTCACAAGGTGCTTATAAGGCACAACTTCCCAATTTTGTCAATAAGTTTAATTTTAAAACAATACATAAGATGCAGCTCATCAGAATGACTGATGATAGAAAAAAGAAACCACCCCAAAACTTGCATTCAAAGAATCGATTGGATGTGGTATTGCTTTGAGGGTAAATATCGGGGTTTAATTGATGGAACAATCACAGACTTCTGGGTTCCAAGATATTTGCGAAGGATGACAGTTATTCCAATTCAGGATATTCCTTGGGGAAATCCTTCGGTTTAATCTTCACACTCAAGAAAGAAATGACAGAAAATCACTAGTCTATAACAGACAAAGAAAAGGGAAGGGGGGGGGGGGTTGCACAAAATTAGTGGAAGTTGGCATAAAATGTAGAATACTGCTTATGCTCAGAAAGCCCTCTGTATTTCCACTCGGGGCAGTCGGGACAGGTCATAGGTTAAATCCTATGGTCTAGAGAGCCAACCATGAACCATACAAGTATAGAAAGAAAATAAAGGTGGAAATTAAAATATGCTTGTTTTACCTATTTTACAAATGACATCACAAATGTGACTTGAGCTTCTAGAAAGGTGGATTGGTGGTCTAGAGGTAACACAATTGCCTAGAACGCGAAAAGTCCAGGTCGGAAGTTTGCGGCGATATGATCCTCGTTTGGGCCCGAAACTTTCCCCCCATCCATTAGACCATGAGTGGTGGTCTGGGTGCTAGTCTTTCAGATGAGATGTTAAACAGAGGTCCCGTGTGTTACACATAATAATTTAGCGCACGTAAAAGAACCCACGGCAACGAGAGTTGTCCCTGGCAAAATTCTGTTAAAAGAAAAAAGCCACTCTGATAGGGAAACAAATACAGTTGCAGACAAGAAAAGAAAAAAAATAGTGGGTGGTGCTGATCTTGTGGCGACGCGCTCTCCCCGGGGAGAGCAGCCAGAATTTCACGCAGAGAAATCTGCCGTGACTTAGAGTGGTATAAAATAGAATACATTTTAAAAAAAAGAAAAGATAAATAATGCCTCAGGAAAATGAAATGATCTCCAGTGGTTATGGACTGGAAGGTCGCGTGTTTGAATCCCATATAAGTCACAGGAATGTTTTTGGACTCCAGCTGGCTCCTACCCAGAGTGTCATTAGGTGGTGTCCTGCATATGTCTACTCAGAACACCACCAAAGTGAACTAGCAGCAGTGCAGAGCCCCTCTGGCTGGTGGCCCAGTGGCGGCCTGACAGTGGGCTCCCTGTGGCAGTATGGACTTCCAACCCTGAGGATTCAACATAACGAATCTGGGTATGACTGGGCTGGAGAGATCACAATGAGCAGGACAGGAACATCACAGAAGTTGAAGCAGCAAAAAAAAGAGAAAATGATCTCTAATAGTGAGGTAATATCAAAGCATAATTCTTAATGAATCCTACAACTTTCACTTTTCATATGCACACACGCACAAAGACACAAAATGCCAATCCTATATTTGCTCCTTTTTATTACAGAGGAATATCAACATGACAATTTTTTTTTTTCACAAGCATGTGTTTGAGCCAAGCTGTTCATTTCATTTCATGTTTAGAGCCCTACCGACCAGAGCCAAGCTTTTGAAAACAAAAAGTTCCAATGATTCACTTTTACCATCATTAAAGCAGGGAGAGAATACCATTTCAAGGGACAGAAAAAAAACCCGCCCTCACACACATACAAATTTATTGCATACATTTCTTGTTTTGTACAGGTGAATGCCAGTTTTGCAAGGCATGAAAGACCTAACCTGCAGGTAACAATTTCGCTGGAGATAAGTGACCTATTACATACTTTAACTGTTGTAAGGAAGTAATCATCATTTAAAAGTGAGCAGATGAATAAGTACATTCACATAATAAATTATGAAAAAAACAAGTATGCACTTGTCAATTTAATCATGTGTAAAGTATGTGCACAAAACCCCCCCGTACAACAAACAAGGATGTACAAACGTAAAAACTTTTTGGTTAAAAAATGTCCATATCCTGATGTCATCCTGAAATGGTAGGTAATAATAATAATATAATGATAAAGTGAAAATGCACTCAGTGGCACACACAACATGCACACACACATATGAATATATCTGTACAATATGAAGCAACAAATTCCAGGTATGAAGTATTAATGTACATGTACAGTGTAAAACTGACCTTTACGAGCTCTCTTCACACGATATCCACTTATTCTTTCTCTTGTGATCTATTGAGAAATTTAAATAATAAGATGGAGAGCCTCTTGACCATTTCAGGTACAATGCAAGGTAAACAAAAAAAAAAGTAAATATGCATTACATCACAAGTTTCTGTTCATGGCACAGGCATGACAATTTACATCATATCACCACAACTTTACTGAGCATTAACAGATATACAGTATATGACTAAATAGGCTATAAATTCGAGGTTACTTGCACCATTGGATCGGTAAGGTTTTGGGGTTTTTTGTTTTTTTTCTGCCTCATCTTCTGTGACATTCCCATCCTGCTGACCCCACACCGCTCACTTCAATCTCCCCGCCACAGCACTACCCAGATTCGTTATGTCTTATCCTCAGAGTCGGAAGTCCACAGGGAGCCCATCAATATCAGATTCAGTCCCCCGAGGGGCCACCAGCCAGAGGGGCTCTGCACTGCTGCTGGGTCACTTTGGTGGTGTTCAGTGGTGCTTGTTCTGAGCTAACATACACAGGACACCACCTACTAAGCCCCCTACTAATGACATTATCAGCTCAGTCGCAGAGCCAGACTGAGTGAGTTACCCACCCGAGGTGGCAACCACCACAACATCCCTCCAACGACTGTCCCCCGTGAACCTCCAACCCCAAAGGCTTTGACACAAACTCACCACAGGCACAGAAGTGTA
>JAUZNI010204228.1:0-11981 GCA_034780235.1 Concholepas concholepas | reverse complement strand
GCCCTTGTTTCTCTCTATCCTTCTCCCTGTACCCATTTGTCTCTGTGTCTCTCAGGCTCAAATACATACAAACGCACACGCTTGTGCACACACACACACACACACACACACACACACACAGCTGTTAGCTGATCTTGAAAACAGTTCAAGGCAAAGTTTGGAACCTTCAATCCCAAAATAGGTAATGTGGAAAGAGGTTTCTTGAGACAACCCTGTCCCACCTGTCTGCAGCTTCTGGCTTGCACATCCCTGACTTGTTTGTCAAGCATCTGAGCTAAGACACTAGTCTGGTTCACCAGAGTGAATAGCATGAAAGGTGTTTACAATATTCCAAGTTCATTGATTTCTGCTTTAGCAGAGGGATTTAATGTCATAAGCTCATCAGAGTTCCCTGTGTTCAGTGCTAGGGCAGTTTTCGTTTCTTTCTCAATTTGGCGGTAGTGCAATGGCCCATACATGACTGCACGAAAAGCTGCAATAAGTTTTTTGAATGACTTTTGTTATTATCTTTTATTGTCAGTGCTTTGGAACAAGATGCTTTAATGTCCAATACTTTATCTGGGACTAGTGCGTGTGAGTGTGTCAATTTAAGATCTGTTCAGTTCTGCTGTGAATGGTCACATGCAAGGGGAACGATTTGAATGCAAGCGTTTTGATTTGTTCTGCTTCACAAGAATCAGCACTAGAAAAATTTCAGTGTATATCATATGTTATATATCTGGGGAGGGAGAGAGAGAGAGAGAGAGAGAGAGAGAGAGAGAGACCATCTTTGTCCTATGCTAGTTCTGGGTCTGTGTATGCGTGCGTGTGTGTGTCTGTGTGTCTATGTGCAGTGTCTGTTCTGCGTGCACACACGCGTTCTTCGTGCAGGTGAACTCCAGCTAGGTGGCATGCCTATTCCCTTTTCTCTGCATTTCTGCATGCAGGCTAGCTTCTCGTGAAGTTCCTGGTTGTGAGTGAGGGGTTGGATGGTCAACTCAGTGGCGGCAGCCTTAAATAGGAGGAGGTCTTGTATTGAGGAGGAGGAGAGTTAGTCTTTGGCCAGAAGACGTGGTCGCCGTTCCAGCATCGGCTGTTGGGCGCCGTGCAGTCGTATGTCTCCACTTGGAGAGCAGGAGGGAGTGGTTGCTTTGGAGAAGGTCGAGCTTCTGAGGTCCTGTTGGTCTACAGTTCTTCGTTGGTGTTTCGTCGTAGTCCGTCTTGTCAGTGTCTTGGGTGCAGAAGTGCTTCTGTGTCTGTTCCAGTGACAGTTTCCTATGTGCCTCCATCTGCGGAGTTGGGCCTTGTGAGGTTTCTGCCTTGTGCCTTCCCAGCAAGTGTGTCCTTTCCCCACTACCAGTCCACCCGTTTGCCCTTCCCCTGGACCCACCTCTTTTCCCTTTGACCTGTTTCCCTTCCCCTCATTGCCAATCCAGCTTCGACCTGCCTGAGGACTTCAGCAGCCCAGGAGCTACTCTTTGGTGCGGGTGAAGACTGAGGGAGGGGAGGGGAAAGACATTACCTCGACTTTGCTTCAGAACTGTTAGGGAAGTGGGGAGGGGGATATAAGAGATAAGATATAAATTTAGAGTGTGTTTGAAAGAAGATTTTGTGCGATTGATTTTATCTTGAAATATGAACAGTAAAGTCTGGAACTTTTCCCTCTGTGTTCTGCGTTTGTTGTTGTCGGAAAGATAGAGTGGGAATGGGTGGGGGTTTATGCACACTCCCTCAAAGAGCGTGACAGAGAGAGACAGAGACTGAGACAGAGACACAGAGAGAGATACAGAGAGGAGAGAGAGAGAGAGAGAGAGAGAGAGAGAGAGCTGTCCTATATTTTTTTCAATTTTTTTTCCTGATGTTTCCAGCGTGAGGATCCCCTACAAACTACCTGACACAGACCAAACATGAACAGCTCTTCAACTGACGCTGATGGACTCACACACGACAACACAATTTCGATGTCACTCACTGAATACCCAGAGTACCAGGCAACAATGATGATCTGGAAAATTTACCCTGCAGTCCTTCTTGTGGTGGGAGGCTTTGGAAACATCGCCACAATCTGTATCATGCGGCGTATCAAGGACCAGAACTCCTCTCAGTATACTATTTTCATGGCTCTGGCCATTTCAGATTTAACCTTGCTCTGTTCAACCACTGCTCATGCATGGATAAAGTACGTTTTCCAGATAATTATTCAGCTTTTGCATCCAGCACTGTGCAAGATTTTCATTTGGTTAACCTACGTCTGTAGTTCTATATCTGCCTGGCTGGTGACCTGTGTGACAGTACAGAGAACAATGGCGGTTCTGTGGCCACACAGGATGAGGGTGATGTGCACTGTGCGAAGAACGTGGATTGTTATAGCAATCATTACTGTCATTTCCTGTGTCATGAATGGTCATCTGTTGGTTGGATTTGACATCATCTCTTTAGACAGTTGGGATCTGTGTAACGCCATTGGAGAGCGATATAACTCTTTCTTTGGAGATGTCTACCTGTGGCTGCATGGAGCTCTCTTTTCTGCCATCCCTTTTGTCTGTCAGTTTATCTGTGATGTCATATTGTCTGTCACTCTGATCAAAGCAGTTTCCTCAGCATCCATTGCTACACGCGTGGAATCCAATGTAGGCTCTGCACAAAACACTGACAGCCGTAAGAACATTTCTTACAGAACGACCGTCATGGTTCTGGTCATATCCACTACTTTTCTTATTTTGTCCACACCTGTGGTTTTATATGTAAACTTGCTTTCCTACATAGCTCCTGAGCATGAACAAGATCCTAAGCAAATGGCTGTGTCAAATCTCATACAAGAGCTGGTGTTGCAGTTATGGTACACCAACAGTGCCATCAACTTTTTTCTCTACTGTCTCACTGGAACCAAATTCAGAAGAGAGTTTATCAACTGGATCTCCTGTGGTGTGAAGAGTTCCTCTGCTCTATCATCTGTCCATGTTACTTGTGCAGAGGCATCAAAGAAATGAGACAGACAGGAAGCATCATGGGAATAGTGCCTGGTCCGCAGGACCTTGCCCTTCATCTTCAGCTTACACCTAGACTGTCTATGCTTAACCTGTCTCTCTCTCTCTCTCTTGGGGGGTGAGTTGATCTCACTGGAGAGATAGGACGCTTTTTTGTGTGTGTGGTCCTGGATGGAGTTAATTATTGGTAATTAGTGCATTAATTAAGACAGCTTTCAAGTTTAATGTGCACAGTCACATTCCTCAAAGTGTGGTGATCACAGTGGTGTAAAAATTGTGAGGAAAAGCAATCATGCCTGTCAACAACTTGTGTTTTCGTGCTACCTGTGGATTATTCCTGGCCACTTACTGCAGCTTCATGGCCAAGCATGTTCAGTTTGTGATGAAAATGCAGGTGAGAATCCTGACTACACGGAATAGACTGGATGTACTGTTGTTTGTGTTTGTGGCTTCCTACTTCTTGTGCTGTGGTGACGTGGAAGTAAACCCTGGACCTGTGGACAGTAACTCCCCTACACAAAAGCAGCTCAATGGAGAAGATGACAAGGCAACAGCAGAAAGTAGCAAGGACTGTGGTAAGACTTCATTTTCTCCCCCCTCCCCTCCTGTGGTAGGTGTTGGTGCTTCCTCTGATGAAGTAAGGAAACTCTTAGAATCAATGCAAAAGCAAAGTGAAACAATGCAAAAGCAAAGTGAACATATTGAATCTCTTTCAAAAAACATGTCATGTATGCAGACAGATGTCAGCGCTATCAAATCAGACATTGGGCATGTTAAAATGATGTGTGAAAATATTGGCAAACGTTGTGACATGCTAGAGGAAGAAAACGAACATTTATCTTCATCGGTAAAAGGAATGAAAGAGGATCTTGGTGAACTTTTCAATGCATGTAGACAAAATGAAGACCATTCGACAGCAATGTATACAGAAATGGATCAAATGAAAACAGAAATTGACAGCTTAAAGGAGCATTGTGACACTCTGGAAAGTTTTTCGCGGAGGGACAACCTCCGCCTTTACGGTGTGCCTCAGACTGAAAAGTTTGAGAGTTATGACACATGTGCCAAGTTAGTTGCTGACACCTTAAACAGTGTGGATGCACCAAAGAAGTGGTGTGCAGATGACTTCTCCAGAGCACACAGAGTAGGAGAGAGTCGAGACGGTCAGCCCAAACCAATGATTGTGAAATTCAATCATTGGAAAGATAAAATGGCTGTACTTACTGACAAGAACTACCGATCACAACTGGAAGAGAAGGGAGTCAGGGTGGCCAATGACCTGACTCGAAAACAAGCCAGGACCGTTGCAGAAGCAAGGAGAGAGGGGAAGGTGGCTTTTTTCAGGAGAGGCAAGCTGATTGTGGGGCCCAGAAGACCAGACCCCAGGACCTATGCGGAGGTAGCAGCAGCAGAAGCAGCAGAAGCGGCTGATGTCCCTGATGCCAGAAAAACTTTTCCTGAAAGGCAAAGGCAGGCGCAGCTGGGTGACGGTGCTACAAGCAGCAGTAAGAACAAGGTCAGAGGTCATGACCTTGGCAAAGAACAAGGGCATGGCTTGGATTTCCTTCATCCATCCAGCACTGGCAGGCAGTGTAACCGTGTCCAGGATGGACATGGTACTGACAGTGGTAGTAGGGGTAGCAATGTCGCAGAGAGCAGAGATCAAAAGGGTAAAGGTTCCATGCAGGGTGAAGGCCGTAGTCGTGGCAAAGACTCCCCTTGCACTTCCAGTGAGGATAGACAGTCTGGCAGTGCACAGGGAGCACGTGACAGAGGGGGTGGTGGTGGACAGAGACAGAGTGGTACAAATCCGAACCAGACCAGAGGTAGCCAGTCCTCTCCTATTGATAGGATTTCTGGCTCTGACCCTTGCCGGCCCCGACGTTCTGCCAGGGGTGCTCCACGCTAGGACAGGCAGGATCGTTTTGATCTGTTCAGTTTTCTTGTGTATAATGTTGAAAATTTGTATTCAAAACTTACTGATTTATCTTTCATGAACTATGTTTCCAGTTTCGATTTTGTTTGCCTTACAGAAACTTTTGTAGACGATACTTTTGACTTTAGTGGTATTTTTCATGATCACATAAAATTTGCTGCTCCAGCTCAAAGATTGTCCCGACAAGGTCGGAATTCAGGGGGCGTTTTATTGTTGATCAGAAAATCACTCACTAATCTTGTATCTAGCATTAAAACGAGTTGTAACAACACTGTAGCAGTAAGACTCAGCAAGTCAGTTTTTAATACTAGTAAAGATGTTCTTCTGTTTGCATGCTATGTTGTGCCAGAAAATGGACCGTTATATGATCAATTTGTAATTAAAGATGGTGTTGTTAATTTAGAAGAAGACATTTTACATGCAACACAAGATCAAGATTTATACATAATGATATTAGGTGACCTCAATGCTAGAACTGCAAGTAACCAGCCTACAGAGGAACAAATGATAACTTATTCTCCTCATTGTTATGAGGAAGATGTTGATGATACTATTACTTCTAACTGCTTAAAAAGAAATTCAAAAGATGACGGCATTAACCGGTTTGGTAGATCCTTGCTGAATTTGTGTTTCCTCTTTAACTGTGTTATTGTTAATGGATGTTGTGATAATGACTCTGCAGGTGATTTTACATATGTATCTCCACATGGCTGCAGTGTGATAGACTATGTCATCATGTCAGAAGATATATTTTCTAGAGCCTGTTGTGACATGTGTATTGGTGATCGTGTTGACTCATGGCACTTACCTGTAGAATTTGAATGGAAAATAACATGTAATGGGATAAATTATACTAGACCTCAGGAAGATACCTCTTGTGTTGAAGAGCGTATCATTTGGTCTGAGGAGTGTGCACCACACTATAAGGAAGAGCAAAGGTCTGCTAATTTTAAACAAGGTATCCAAGAAGCATCTGCAGCCTTGAATTCAGACATAAATAGTTCCATGGAAATCTTTGTACAATTATTATGTAGTGCAGCAGCATGCATGGTAAGAACGGTGGGGAAAAAGAAGAAACATAATGACTGGTATGATAAGGAATGTTACCAAAAGAGAAAAACAGTGAGAAAATTGTTAAGAAAATTTAAACGGGATAAAATAATGTGCCATGATAAGAAAGATGCTTATGTTAAAGAAAGAAAGGAATACAAACAGTTACTAAATAGAAAGAAAAGAGAGTTTGATCAGGCAAGATTAACAAAACTAAAACAGTCAGTAAACGATCCCAAGTTATTTTGGCAAACAATTAGATCAGTGAATAAAAAATCATTTATCTACAATAATATTAGTATTGAACAGTGGTACAGACATTTTTTTTAGTGTGTTTCATGATTCTGTATCAGTGTCAGACTCTGACCATATACATGACTCTGAAGATCAGGAAGAAGAAGAAATGTCTGATACCCTGTTTTATGATCCCATTTCCAAGCAAGAGGTTCTTACCAGCATTGGTCACCTAAAAGCTGGGAAAAGTGCAGGGCCCGATAGAGTAGTAAGTGAAATGTTAAAACATGCAGACACAATAGTTATTGATTTTCTTGTTGCATATTTTAATCGTTTATTTGACTTGGGTGTTTTCCCAACAGATTGGTCCATATCTGTTATTGTTCCACTGCATAAGAAAGGAGATACAAATAATTCAGATAATTACCGTGGTATAGCATTAACAAGCATTGTGAGCAAGGTATATACACATATTTTGAACAAAAGATTAAAGAATTGGACAGAAAAAGAAGAAAAGATACTTGAAGAACAAGCTGGTTTCAGAGCACGTTATAGCACTATAGATCATATTTTTTCATTGTATGCAATAGTCCAAACTTTTTTGCTTAAAAATAAAAAAACTCTATGTGGCTTTTGTTGATTTTAGAAAAGCATTCGACTCGGTAAATAGAAATGTATTATGGACTATTTTGAAGAAAACTGGGGTAAAAGGTAAACTCTATCGTGCTATAAAAAGCATTTATGACAGTGTTTTGGCTTGTGTGCGTGACAAATGTTGTTATTCTGAGTATTTTGACTGTCCTAGAGGTGTAAAACAAGGATGTGTGCTGAGTCCTCAACTGTTTTCCTTCTTTATCAATGAACTAGCTACTAATCTGTGTAAAACTGGAAAACATGGTATTCAGTTACTCCCTGGTGCAAATGAAATATTTCTACTGCTCTTTGCAGATGATGTCATCTTATTGTCTGACACAGTTGTTGGACTCCAAAATCAACTGAATAGCTTAAAAAGAGAAGCTGATCAGTTGTATTTGACAGTTAACCTTGAAAAAACAAATGTGATGGTTTTCAGAATGGGAGGGCACTTAGCTTCAAGGGAACAGTGGTATTATGGGACTGAGGAAGTAAAAGTAACTAATTCATATAAATACTTGGGTATGTTTTTCACAACAAAATTAAGTCTTAGTACTGCTTTGTCTGAGGTTTGCAGAAAGGGAAGGAAAGGGGTCATGGAAATATTAAAATCACTGAAAAGGTTAAAGTCAACTGATCCTAAGTTATTTTGGAAATTATTTGACACACAAATTGAACCCATCCTGACTTATGCAGCTGAAGTTTGGGGATTAGATAAAGATTGTAAAGGAATTGAAATCGTACATACATTTGCCATAAAAAGATTCCTGAATGTTCCCCTGCATGCCTCAAACAAACAGGTCTATGGGGAAACAGGAAGATATCCACTTCATATTAGAACATCAGTCAAGTGTATTAGGTATTGGTTGAAATTAGTTCAGTTGCCCATGTCAAGAATATGTCGACAGGCTTATGAAATGCTTTTGTATCAACATGAATCAGGCCGTTTCAACTGGGTATCTACTGTGCAACAGAAATTGGTAGAAAATGGTTTTGGTATGGTTTGGCTATGTCAAGGCACTGGATGCCAACCAACTTTCATTAATGAATTCAAAGACAGGCTAATTTCTTGTTATATACAAAACTGGAATTCAGACTTGGAGAATAATGAGAAGTATAAATGGTTTCATTCATTTAAAAGTGTCTTTCAAGCAGAAAAGTACCTGTCATGTGTCACAAACAAGTGGCACAGAGACTGTTTTGCAAAGTTTCGGCTCAGGGTTTGTGGTCTAAAAAATTCTAAAATTTGGTATATGAATGATCATGTGGATGCAAATTGCCCATTCTGTGAAAATGCATTGGAAGATGAAACCCACTTCTTATTCCACTGCATAGCATATGAAGATATCCGGAAGAACTGTGCCATACTCCAATCCTTCTCTGGTATGCCTGATCAAAACCGAATTGCAATGATTTTGTCTCATACTGATGAAAATACAATTCTGTGCCTTTCAAAATACATAGCTTTAGCATTAAAGATAAGGAAACAAGAAATTTAGCAAGTTAGATAAAACTGTTTGCAGAATTAATTATGTTCAAAGCGATCCTATTTTATTTCTGTCAGTATAAGTATGACTTTAAATGTTGCTCGCATGATACAGGTGCACGTACAGGTGTGCTGGCAATTGCCCGCTTGGGTAGAGATGCTGCTTGTGCGTAAGCACCATATGCGTGCACGTGCATGCAGGCATAGTTGTGTGTGTGTGTGTGTGTGTGTGTGTGTGTGTGTGCGTGCGTGCGTGCGTGCGTGCGTGCGTGTGTGCCCGCATGTGTGCGCGCGCGCGTGCGTGCGTGTGTATGCTTGAAATAATTGGTGATTCTATTCTTGTACTTTTGATTATTATCCCCCTTGTCTAAAGGGCTGTAATGCTATAGACAATAAAATGTCATTGTCTCTCTCTCTCTCTCTCTCTCTCTCTCTCTCTCTCTCTCTCTCTCTCTCTCTGTAGATCCAGACACTTTACAGTGCTACATTTTGTGAACCCAATATTATAGCATGACTGTATAGTAGTTGCTATTTCTGTGCTGTTGTTTTTACTACAACTCTGTTGATTCACCTTCGAAGATTTTTATATATTTTTTACAAATCACATACATGATAGAAGAATATGAAGCTAGTTCATTTTAGTTTGGTATTTTTCTTCTTCTTCCGTGTTCCCTGTACTGGGTAGAATGTGTAGTGCCTGGTCTTCTCATGTCCTTGTAACTCTGCAGGTGGTCTGCCTGCTGGCCTCAGCTGACATGTTCCTACTTAGGGCAGCTCATTAAAAAAAGTTTATACGAAAAAATGTCAGATTTGCTTGTAAAAAAAAAAGGCAGGAGAATGGGGTACTTAGTAGAAAATAAGCAAGAGAGAGAGGGGATATGAAGGTAAGGGAAGAGGTAGAAACAGGGGGAGTGACAGAAAAGGTGAAATTTTAAGCATGGAAAGTGGGGATGCTGTTTGTACTGAAAGAGCCCCCGGCATCCCCGCGGGGGAAGTTTGGAGTGTATTTGGTGGGAAAGGATCCTTGGCATGCATACTGATATGTTGTGTGTGTGTCTGTGCATGTTTTCAGAGATTCTGGGCACTTACAACGATGAAGACGTCTACCTGTTCGACAACACTTATTCTGACGGAGCCGCCCCCATTCGTCATTATGAAGGTCATCGCAACAATGCCACAGGTAGGTAACTTTGCTGCCTCTTTCTTCATTCAGTAAAGGTGTGTTCAAAATGCAGGCACACAGGCAAGCATGCATGCACAATAAAAGATGTGCCTGTAGCACCCAGCTGTTAAACATATTGCAGCGGAAAGAATGTGCTCTCACTCTGTTGTCATCACACCAGGGAGTGGTGTTCTACTTATGGCTCACACCGAAGTCAGATGCGCTGGGCCTGAATTTTCAGGCGCTTAACAGCAGCTGTAATGTAATTTTGCTCATATGACAGACATCAGTAGTTGCTGTCTGAGCGTTTGACAAAGAAGAACTTATGGCTGAAGACAATGTCAACATACCATGTTAAAGCATAACAACATTTCAGTGTAGGCCTTGGCCCGTTGCTTACATCAGTGGCTGACACAGTGTTTGGTTTGGACCACATTTCATTATCATTGCTATTACCTTTTTTATGTTGTTCTGTGTGTGTGTGGCAGTGAAAGGCATCAGTTTCTGCACATTTGATCATTATTGTTATTACTTTTTGTTTTGCTGCTGTGTGTGCATGTGTGTGTGTGTGTGTGACTGTGAAAGGCGTCAGTTTCTACACGTTTGATCATTATAGTTATTACTTTATTTTTGCTGTTGTGTGTGTGTGTGTGTAACTGTGATAGGCTTCAGTTTCTACACGTTTGATCATTATTGTTATTATTTTTTATATTGCTGATTGTGTGTGTGACAATGAAAGGCGTCGGTTTCTACACGTTTGATCATTATTGTTATCATTTTTTCTTTTGCTGTTGTGTGTGTGACGGTGAAAGGCGTCAGTTTCTACACGTTTGATCATTATTGTTATTATTTTTTATGTTGCTGTGTGTGTGTGTGACAGTGAAAGGCGTCAGTTTCTACATGTTTGATCATTATTGTTATTACTTTTTCTTTTGCTGTGTGTGTGTGTAACAGTGAAAGGCGTCAGTTTCTACGGTCCCCGCAGCGAGTTCATCGTCAGCGGCAGTGACTGTGGCCACATCTTCATTTGGGACAAAGACACGGAGCAGGTGGTTCAGTTCTTGAAGGGTGACGAGAGTGGAGTGGTAAGATGGATTGCTGCTGCTGGCAGGCACCTTTGCTTTGCCTTCTTTTTTTTGTGTGCAGTTTTTTCCTTTTCCTCCTGTTTGGCTTGCCAAAAGGAACCATTTTGGCTCTGAAAGAGGGGGAGAGAGAAAGAGATAGATACAGCCCAACACTATTCATAACTCATTGGAGTCGCAGTAAAATTGGCTGGTCCATGCTGCCGTAACGCAGGACTTTAGCCATAGGTAAAAAAGGTAAAGGTGTCCTATAACCTATGTGGTCGTAGGGGAGCGAGGCATCAGAAACCTCAGCTTCTCTAAGGGCCAGCATAATGAGGGCGGCACCCATCTCCTCTCCCTCGCTGCTTTGCCTTCTCTGACCCTAAAGAGGGCAGGTACCCATTTACAGCTAGGTGAACTGGGGGACCGTACTGAAGCCAAGGCGCACAAACGGTCGCCCATCCAACTGGTAACCACGCTCGATGCTGCTTAACCTTGGCGGGGGAAAGCAAGTGCTCTGACCACTGAGCTATCCCATCCCCTAGCCATAATGTTTAAAAAAAAAAAAAAGTAACATCCTGACACAAAATGAAAAAACATACAAATGTGACCCTCCATGTCGCATTTCACCTAACCCACTTTTCTGCTAGAAGCCGTTTTAGGCAGGTGGGGGTCAGTTTTCCGTTTTGATATTTTGATCGATCATAAAGCTCCTAAGCTTTCTTCTACCTTATTCTGAAGAATCAGAATCAGACAACTTTATTGCTTTTAAGATTGTTGCCATGAAGTATCAAGGCATTGTTTGGTTTCCTTTTGGGTTAAAAATGCATTTAAAAAAACACCCAACTCCTCACCCTGACCACGTGTCACGATGCAAAATCCGTCAACTTTTTATTTTCTTTTTTCCTAGAGTCAAACATTTCAATTTGTAATAATTTTCATAGAAGTGTTTGATTTTCGATCTGTTTTTTTTGTATTGAAGAGCTTTTTTTAATCTGTTTTTTTTGGTTGCAGATTAATAACATATATTAACAACTAAGAATTGATCTCAGGTGCAATATGACTCATTATGTGGTGGAAGTTGGTCACAAATGATATATAATTATTTTGTCTGTTTTCAGAATTTACTTGTAATGCTTCCATGTATGCCTCTGATTGTTTTTTTGGAGAATGTTCAAATTAAACCACAGAATTAAAAAAAAAGAAAAAAAAAGTTACGAAAACATATATATTTTTCTTAGAAGGAATGTAGTATCGGTATCCTTTGGGCAAAATGAGATGATTTCACATCAAATGAATGTTGCATAGGCCTTGAAAATCAGTGTGCTATCTATCACATGTTGGCAGTGTTGATTCTAGGGTGCGCCCTTGCGGGATTCATGCATTTTTATCCACTTTGCCGCAAAATAATGTGACCAGTGCGCCCTAACGGACGCCAAAAAAATGTGGA
>JAUZNI010203118.1:0-11983 GCA_034780235.1 Concholepas concholepas | reverse complement strand
ACCACAACCTTATCCAGCTGATAACGGCCTTGGTTTCACAGGTGTATCATTTTCAACTACCATTCATCAATTTTAGTATGTGTTTTTTATATTCTTTTTAATTTTTTTGGTTTCGTTTGTTCAGTTTCATTGCCGATGGTATGCTCTTTTTCAGTTAGGCCATTTTCAAGTTTTTGTCTTTCTTTATGTGCTTGAACATAGATTTAGTTTATCTATTGCCTTTTTTTAACAGGTGGTTTACTCAAGAATAAATAAGACACCATATAACCAGATGCGTGTAACGCACAACTGTTACATGCATTTAGAACCTATTTTTCCCTGTTCAAAAAAGAAAAAGAAAAAAAAAAGTCGAATTCCTAGTGAAAGTAATCGTTCAGTTGTCAATCAGTAAAGGGCTGCTTCTTCTTCCTATCAAAGGTCAGTGTTTCTCCACAGATCATTGGTGTCACTTTATTTGCAAGTTGTGAAAAAAAAGATGTATTTATCGTTCTGGCCACAATTATTTGGGTTTGAAGCAACATCATAGTTCTCAGTCAACGGTATGGGGAAAAGTGTCTACTGCTACTGGCTGAAGGGAAATAACTCTGTGTGACGTATATGACAGGCACGGGAGATCACTCCAAAAAGAAAACGATGGCGATGCACAAGTTGAAATGTTGTCAAGGGTCCCACTTCATTTTTCGCTCTTGTTTCTTGTCAACAATTCATGGGAAAACACCTGTACGGCACTCAACAGTTGGCTATTATGTTTTGCTGCCTGAGACACCTCCCGACTGTGCGGAAAACAATGCTGTCATGCAGTTTGAGCAGACGCCCAAGTTCTCCCTCATCAACCCAGTTCGCTGCATCTCTGGCTGCGCAAAACTTGCCATTGAATACGAAACACACCTCCACAACCACGTCGAGACTATCAGGGATAGCGTGGGGCAGAAATCATTCAGCGACGTGTTTGACCCCATCGAAGAGCTAAGTATTCCTTTAAACACTGCATGGCGAACTAGCAAGAATTTAAACTTTGTGTCAGGCGTCGATTACACTCGAGCTTTCATTCGTCTGCACCCTCAAGTGGAAAAGGCGAAGAATGAACGCTGGAACAGCGAGGTCCTGCATCACACATGCAAAGACTTGAAGAAGACGAGTGCACAGCTGGACGAATTTCAGCAAAGACTGGTTTCGCTCCATTTAATGAAAGGGCATCTGAATGGTGTGGAGCTGCATGGAGGAGAAAAAAAGCGTTTCACAGACACACAGAAAGTGTTAGCTCAAGAACGTGCTAACTTCAGGCACAAAGTCATGGTGTGTCAGAGTATGTTTTCTCATAAGATTGAAGATTTTTCAGTGATGGCCGAAATGCCCCCTGAGTTTCTTACCACCATGGCTGAAAAGGACTCTGACCCATACCGTGGTCCTTGGCAAGTTAATCTGCAGCCACACATTTACAAAACATTTTTGGAACATTGTAGCAACCGCATGCTGCGCTGGAATACTTGGAATGCATACAACAACAGAGCTTCTGTCAATTTCAATGACCGTAACCTTGGCAATCACAAACTGATTGAAGAATTACGACAGTACAGGAGAGACACAGCAGAGATGCTGGGTTATGACAACTTTGCTAAAATGTCCGTGGAAACTAAGATGGCAGGATCTGTGGAGAAAGTATTAGACATGATCAACTCCTTGAGAGGAGCATTCTGGTCTCAGGCAAATGAAGAAATTGCAGACTTGCAAAAGTTCGCTGCCAGTGAGGGATTCGCACATCAACTTCAGTTATGGGATCTGGCATACTGGAGAAGACGCCAGAAAGAAGACCTGTACAGAATCGATCAGAACGTAATAGCAGAGTACTTCCCTCTTGAAACGGTGCTGACAAAACTGTTCAGCCTGTGTCATTTCTTGTTCAACATCACAGTCAAAGAATGCACAGGAAAAGTAGAGACATGGCAAGAGGACGTGAGATATTTCGAACTTTACAATGAACACAATGACCACATTGGCTCCTTCTTTTTCGACCTGTACACAAGACCAGGAATCAAGCTGAGAGGGGCATGGATGGAGATGGGGGGTGAACACAGCAGGCTGCTGAAGACCAAGCCGTATTCCTACCTGGTGATGAATCTGGACAAGCCAGCATCGCCTTCGTCACCAGTGCTGCTGCAGTTTGAGGAAGTGCTGTCTCTGTTCCGGCAGTGTGGCCACGGCCTTCAGCAGCTGATGACCACAGCGCCCTACAGTGACCTGGCTGGACAGAACAGTGTGGAGTGGGATGCACTGCAGGTAACATGCAACATGTGAAAGAATACTTAACATAGAAGTAGAACTTAGGCAGAAAATAGCAAAGCACATCACACAGATGTATGAACACACACTGACACAGTGCACACACACAAAGAGATACACACAGCATACACACACAAAAATTTATACACACACACAGACACACACACACATGCACACGCACACATACGCATGGGATAAGGCATGTAAAAAGCACATGTATACACACACACACACCACACAACACATACTTGTATGTGTACACACACCCCACATAAAGGTCAACAGCCCCCCCCCACCCTCTGTGAAACAGAAATTATACCATTATCAATTATATTATAATAATAAATATGCAAAATTTTATTGACGGAACCAGAAATAATTTATTATACACTATTTGACCACACGCACAAAATCAGCAGCTAATAAAATGACTCATCAATTGCTATGATTGAAAAATATCTTTAAACTGAAAGAGGCACAGAGAGATAGCTCGAGAGAGATCAAGAGAGAGAATTGCACAAGTTGTTTTGTAGCTTATATATTTTTTAAAAACATGTTGTTTTTGATACAATTTTTTTAGTGTAAAGAATTGTGTTATTAACTCTAAAAGGTAAAATCATAAATATTAATTGTAACAAAAAAGCAAAACATAAGATGTAAAATTCTAGGAGTAAGATAGCCTCCCTATGCAAACTATGTCCTGGTTTAAAAAGAAAAATGATTTGAAAAAAGGTAATTGGTTATTATCATTTATTAGTCATTCTACCTTCTTCATCGGTGGCTGTCAGTTTGATTCGTGTTTGATTCTTGCTAAAACTAAATCTGAGCTAAAAGTAAAACTTTGTCAGTTTGTGTATACATGCATGGATGCATACATTACATGTGTGCTATCAGTGTTCAGACAGTATTGACTATTTCAGTTACCGCTAATCAGAAGTGTGCTTATTATTTTCTGTATTCATTTAAACTTGAAGTAATTTCCATGACCTGACCTCTTAGAATAATCTTGAGAAAATGACTGTGTCAGTATGAGAACTGCCATCTTATAATTTCCATATCTGCTGCTACTGCTAGTTTGACTATTACTTTGTATTAGAAGTAATGTTACTATCACTGAATAGTAGTCATTATAAGCAGTAAAAAGCGAAACAAAAAGAAAATAACATGAAAATTGGTAAAGCAGAATAGATTATATTACTTTTAAGAAAACTTGAAAAAATCTACCTCTAAATTATGGAAAAGGGCACTTTAAAATTACACTAAGGGGAAAGAACTTCATCTCACAGCTCTCTATTTACTGAAAGAGTTTGTTCCCTTACTCCATTTCACAGCCCATTTCAGGGTACAGCCATGGCTCTTGTCATTATGTGTAGGGAAGCCTCACACTTGCCCAGTATTTTTTTTTGTTTTTTGCAATCATTCTATAGAAATTAAGATAAAGATATTTTCCTTCTTCGTCAAATGCTCAGACAGAAACTCCAGAGGCCCTGAGACATGAAAACCCCCCCACTACAAACCAAATTAAACGGCTGCCTTCAAGTTCAGGCCTGCTGTAATTTTCAGTTTTTATACATTGTACACAAATTTATTACAGTTTAAGTTTTACACTAATGATATCAATTTGATTTAGTAATAGAGAGTAAAAATGACAGCATACTTGAACTTGAAGGCAGAGTTTGCTACTTTTTTCCCCTTTAATTAGTTTAAACAAAACAAGAGCAGAACTTTGCCTTTGTGCCTGCTGTAAATTATAAATAGCAGACCTGGGGGCATAGTTTTGCTTTTTGGGTTTATGTATGTAATGTATGCATGCTTGTATACATGTAGTTGTGTATGCATGTATACATGTGTATGCGTGTATATTAATTATATAAGTTACTGTATTCATTTACAGGTAGACTGTAGAGTGAGATATATATATTGTGTATAAAAAATATTTGCTTTTAATATGAATTTATTCATTTTCCAAAATGCAATCTTAAACACTAACAGTATTCATTTTTATGCGCATTGATTCAGTTATTTCTTGCAGATCATACTAGAAGAAGAAAAAAAAGCTGCTACGGCTTTAAAAGAATTTTCAACAAAGTTGTAGAAATATCATAATGTCAGTTAAATTCCAATGAATACTTTAATGTTAAGTGGAGTTTGAATTATTAGATATGTCAGTTTCAACTAGATTTAAGAAAGGGTTGTGTTTTCTTTGTGTTTTTGTACAGTAACAAAATGCTTTCAAAACTTGACAGTGTGAGTATTTTGTGGTGCATTGGAAGTGATGTGATGGTGATATGTGTGTGTGTGTGTGTGTGTTACTGTTACTGTGTAGCTCACTAGCTGTATGTACACATGTGTGCATTGTGAGGGTAGGGTGTTTTGCGTTAGTGCCCAAGTATACATACATGATATCTTGTGTATTTTTAGTGCATTCAACTACAAGCATAGATAGATCAATGAAAGTAATATGATATGGCGTGCATAATATAATGTGTGGGCACACATGTATGTATGTGTGGGTGTGTTGCCCAAGCTAGAGTACAAAATAAAATCTTGTAACCAAATTTCTTGGTCTCTCTGTTTTTGGACTTTGGACTTTAGTTTAGCAAAAGATTGGTCGTCCTGTTTTGGGTTATTCCTTTAACAAAAGGCTTGATCATTGTGTTAACTTGTACTGCTCTGTGTACTGATGATGATAATGATGAAGATGGTTTTTGTTTTTTTTCCATTCCTCAGCTAGACCTTCGAGGTTCACCAATGGTGAGGTTTTGCATATGCGACCGTTTTTGCCCACCATGAAGGTAGACGCATTTCGACTTTGGGAATGATAATAATGATAATAATAATATATGGAATTTATATAGCGCTGAATTTTGTAAAGCAAACAAATCAAAGCGCTTGCATTCTAACCAGATATGCGCATGCAACCGTTCACAAATAAGATTAATAAATTATATGAATAAGAAGATGTTTTAAAATGCTTGTGTGTTGTTTTCCAGGTGTGTGCCAGCTTCCTGCAGCGGTGGCCCCAGGAGCCTTCCTTCCTGCGCAGTCTGTCTGGCCACGTGCACACGGGGGAGAGTCTGCCGGACGACCTCCTGCACCTCTTGCTGCAGTCCCAGCTGCATCTGTCAGGCTACGACATGATGAGGCAGCTCTACCTCTCCGCCTTCGACATGCACATCTACCTGTCCCAGACCCACTGGCACGATGTCATGACGCAGGTGTGGGAAGAGTACATGCCCCTGCCGCTCAGCCCGGACGACAACCACCCCTGTTCCTTCAGGCACATTTTCTGCGACCTGTACCCTGCCGCCTACTACTCCTACAAGTGGTCCGACATGGTGGCGGCGGACATCTTTGCGGCGTTTCGGGAGGAGGGTTTGGATAAACCCCAGAGAGTGCAAAACATCGGCCGCAGGTTCGCTAACACTTTCCTGTCGCTAGGGGGCGGGGTTGCCGCGGGTGAGGTGTTTCGAAGGTTCCGAGGGCGTGACCCTTCGGTTGATGCGTTGCTTGAAGAACTTGGTGCTAGTGACAGTGCTTTAAGAATGTACTGATTATTTTGAGGATCTATAGATGTTCTGCTGTGTGTGCTCTCAAAGGGCTGTTTGGGAACTGCAGAAATCTATGAGCTTTTTCTTGGAACTGCAATGCTAATATCTCTCTCTTTTCTTTTCTTTTTTTGTTGTTGTTGTTTGTTTGTTGGTTGTTTATTTTTTTAAGGATTTATGTAAGCATTTCATCAGTCTTTTCAAATTATTCACTTGGAGCATTATGGTAATTTTGGTCTTTTTTGTGGGTTGTGGGTTTTTCTTTAGAAGGATTTTTCTCTCTATTTTTGTCATAAGTTGACTTTTTTTCGTACTTGCTTTTTGCTTTTGATGTGTTACAAGTTCTATCGTGCTTAATGGCAGGAATATACTGTTTGCACCCTCAATGTTCAGTTTATAGGTTTCTCCGTCTCTTCTTTTTATTTATGTATTGTTTTATTCAGTTCACACATGATCAAATGATTTATGCACTGTTAACTAGTATGTATGTAAGAACGAATCCAATATCAAGCCATAATGAAACCAAGTGCTTTCTTTTGTAGATGATGATGCGGTATTCAGCTTTCAGCATTATGTGTGGTTAAATAAGTGTGTGTGTGTGTGTACTCTATATATGTGTGTGTGTGTGTGTGTGTGTGCATGCGTGCGTACGTGCGTGTTTGTGTGTTTGTGCGTGTGTGTGTGTTTGTGTGTGTGTGTGTGTGAACCACCACTGAGAATTGTTCAAAAGTCCTTACTACATGAGCCAAAATGCTGTCACCAAAGAAATGCATATTGTAAATTGTCGATGTTTACTAGGTTATTCTGAGATGAACTGTTCTCGCTAGCATTCTAGTAAAGGTTTTTTAGACCACATTATGGTCAGGTAAGGAGAAAAACCAACCGCCCCATGAATGGAGTTTCTTTCTTTGATATTCAAGCTTTTTTTATCACTTTCAAGGCACCAGAATATTCTTTCTTCAGACAGTTGAAGTGCAGTGCGAGGTTACTTTAAACATTTTTTGTCAAGATCTTACACACGAGATTCACTGACACACTCCTGTACATGCAGATTAGTCTTACAGCTTATTCAATACTTTTTGTTGACTTTATAGATCGTGATTTCAGCTTCATTCCAGGTAATAATTTGGTCATTTTGTGCTTGTGCTTTTTGTCGTTTAATTGCATTTTC
This sequence comes from Concholepas concholepas, assembly GCA_034780235.1. Taxonomy (NCBI): domain Eukaryota; kingdom Metazoa; phylum Mollusca; class Gastropoda; order Neogastropoda; family Muricidae; genus Concholepas; species Concholepas concholepas. The sequence goes on along the minus strand of JAUZNI010203118.1, from coordinate 4,984 downwards.
TTTCCCAATCAGATATATAATACTTATCAAAAGTTCTGTATATACCTTATTTGCATTGTTGGTGTTTGGGCTGATGAATTGATGCCTGGAGTTTTCAAGACAGTTAGGTTTGTTGATTGCTTTATTTTTCTCTTGGGAAGAAGCTGAACCTGTTTTTTGCCCATTTATTATTGACTGGTGAGCAGGGATTTTTTGGGGTCATCGTCTTATTTTGTTTGTTGTTTTTTGGATGGTTGTTTATTCATTTGTTTTTGTGTTGTTGCTTTTTTAGGGGGGGGGGGAGTTTGTTTTGTTTTTGTTTCATGAATGTTTCTTGAATATATTTCAAGTGCAAACTTCTGCATTTTATCGATAGCCTTTGAGAGTGTCAAATAGTATATGCTTATAGAGTTTGTAGATAAGTTGCCTTTTGTTTTCTTTTTCTTCTTCGTCTTCTGCACCTTTACCTCTTTTTTTTTTTTGCTTTGGTTTATTGTTGAAATTTATTACTATTTCAAATGTATAATTTTGCTTTGAAGTTGGCCAGTTTTTTTGCTGCATAACCTAGTTGGATTTATCTATCAAATTATTCATTTTTTCATGAAGGGGGATCTCTTTCTCTCCTTCCTTTCTTCAGATTTCTTTCTCTTCAGTAATTTTTTGCTTTGAACATTATTTGTTCATGAATAACTAACTCACCAATCATTCATTATAGGTGCTAAAATACAAAGTTCTGTCAACAAAGCTTGCATACAATACTTCATACTCAGACTTCTATGTGATTAAGTGCTATCAGCATATGTATTTTCACAGTATTATAAAATGTTGATCACCAGGTATTTTTTGTTGTTGCTGTGTTTTGTTTTGTTTTGTTGTTCCTCAGCTAGAGCTCTGAGGTTTAGCAATGGTGAGATTTTGCATATGGGACCGTTTTTGCCCACTGTTAAGGTAGCTGCATTCCGACTTCAAGGAAGTTATGTGAATTTTGTATTTTTGCAATAGTTATTGTGTATAATTTATGTCAAGATTAGAGGGGTTTTTTTATTATCTTGTCAAAGTGCCTTGGAGAAAAGCCCAAGACTGTTTTTCATATGATGTTTGTCAGATTTTTTTCATATGATTTTCAGGGTTTTTTCATATGATTGTCAGATTTTTTTTCACATGTCAGATTTTTTTCATATGATGATTGTCAGATTTTTTCCTCCACATGATGATTGTTAGATTTTTTACACGATGATTGTCAGATTTTTTTTCATGATTTTTTCATATAATGATTGTCAGATTTTTTTTTATATGATGATTGTCAGTGTGCCATATGAAGTACTGGCAAAGTCCCATTCTTCACATCAAATATAGAAGCAGAATTTTCCCGTTCTTTTCTCTTCAGTCTTCCTCTGTCTGTCTCTTTTTCTTTTTGTCCCTGTGCTTGTCTGTCTTTATTAGTGTTTTTGTTTAGGTATTATACTACATTCTCAATGGGAATAAGATAACCATTGTCTGTGCATTTGTTGGATTTATTGATAAAAAACCCCAAGAAGACATAGAATCAAAATGCAGCCATGCAATGTTGAAGCGTTTCTTTTTGAAAGTTATTGCTGTTGTGAAATATCTATATAGGTAAATGCCATATCACTAACTCAGAATATATAAATTATGATTTTCATTTTGCTAAGAAATGATCAAGCTTGTCCATGTCTTTCATAAAACATCTGTTTTCCAGAATTGATATGTGTAAATGAATCGGAATAAAAGTTTTGGAATGATAAGAATTGTGCATTTGATTCAGTCTTGTACCCCTGCAATTTCTCTTTCCCTGCTCTCTCTCTGTTTCTGTCTGTCTGTCTATTTCTGTCTGTCTGTTTCTGTTTGTCTGGTTCTGTTTGTCTGTTCTGTCTGTCTGTCTTCCTCTCTACCTGCTTCTTTCACCGTCTGTCTTTTTTGTTCCTTTCCTTAATTTTATCTGACTGTGTGTGTGTGTGTGTGTGTGTGTGGAATATGTGAATGGAATTGGGTCAACTATTTTCTTTTCTCCCTTGTTCTGGAAGATATGACCCCAACTTGATCAGGTATGGTTCATTCCCCTTTAAAATCTTTTGGATCTAAAAATAAATCTCAGCTAAACGGTAGCAAGACAGAGCGCCAGTTTGCTCAACATGAGAAAGTTTAAGACCATCTGCTGCCCACGTTTTCTCTTCTGTTCAATTTATCAAACACTATCATACATAATATATTTCCAAACAGCAATAACTAATGCCACATAGCAACAACATTCACAGCAAACAAAAAGCGCCAAATGAACTAACAAATAAACAGTAAAAATAGTAAAAAAAAATATCAGTATCTAAAACAGAAACATCTACTGCAGTAGCAGAACTCCATATATAAGAACATTTGCCTCACTAACTTTATCAAGCAGCAGACACACACACACAAGCATGCACACACGCACTCACACAGAGATTTACATCCTTTCAAAAACAAATTGATTTCTAGATCAAGTTTTGATTCAATTTTTTAAATATTTTATTGCACTCCCAATCCTTAACTGTGTGAGACTTATCATACTCACCACAGTTTATAATGGTAAATATTACACGTGTGCACTACAAAAAATGTACTCACTGTAATAACAGGGTATAAAAAGTACATGGAACGTTATGTCATAGCTTTATGTTTCTACAACTATACATGGAACGTTATGTCATAGCTTTATGTTTCTACAACTATACATAGAACGTTATGTCATAGCTTTATGTTTCTATAACTATAATCACTTTCTTTTCCCAACTGCCATTGAACAATTCTACAAGTAGAGCTTTGCTTCTGTCTGTTGATATGTGTGTGTGTGTGTGTGTGTGTGTGTGAGAGAGAGAGAGAGAGAGAGAGAGAGAGTTTATTCTTTTCCTTTGTAAAGCAGCCTATTTCGTCGAAAACAAAATGGGAGTATCACGTGCTGAGTTGAAAACTGGGTCAAATATTAATGTTTGCTCTCTATTTCTCACCCATCTTTTAAATAAACTTTCTTGTCAAAAACAACAAACTAGATTTATCAAAATACAACAGAAAAAAGAGAAAATTTTCACTAAAGAAAAAAAAAGGCTCTTATATCTAAACTTTTTTTGTGTGTAAACAAATAAAACACTAATTTCTCACCACACACAAATCTCGTTTATAATCGTGGCAGGACACCGAATCGATACAAATCACCACAATCAGAGTAAGCCTACCAACCAGCTAAATGACTGAAGATTTTCAACTACTGGGGCAGTCAGTCAGAGATCTAACATTTTCACAACAATTTGCCAGTTAACTACTTTCCTAAGACAGCCAACACGGAAGTTTTCGGCGGTACTGAAACCCTTCTTCCATACCTCAAAAGGAGCGAAAGGAATAAAGAACACTCTTCAAATGTGTTTCAAATCAGTGCCTTGATTTGCTGTGATCATGGTGAGTGCCTTTAGCACATAAAAGCCTGTACAGCAATCGTCGTTTATGTCGAGACATTCGCCGACCTGCACTGCAGTCCGGTACACTATCGTGCTTTAGATCCACAAGAGAATAGGGACAGTCCAGCAGGGTCTTGCTTTCGTGCTCAGCTATCAAGTTAGCGATCAGTCCTGCAAGATAAGCTTCGTTGTCCAAGTACTCCACCCGTTCTTTCACTTCTCTCCGGAATCGGACGTTCAGGCTGATGACGTTCTGAAAGTGCTTCTCCAAGCCGTGGAAATCGTGTGCAAGAGCTCCCACTCTTTCTTTGAGCATTCGCGTCTCCCGGAGAACGGTGTCGGCTCGTTCTAAGGCGTTGTCGTAGCGGAGTCTTTCCTCTTGGATGTGGTTGGCTAGGATGGTCTCGTAAACGCAGCGACTGGAAGTCTCGGTGAAAAGTGAAGAATCACCTGGCAAGGAAGGAGTGTGGAAAGGGTTGACCTCTTTAGATCCGTCCATTGTTTGTGGTGCAGATCACGGACTCGTTCCTGCTAGTAGACATTCGTCATAGCTGTGCGTCATTTTATCACTTGACGTCATTGGGCACGTCTGACGTGTTTGGCCATCATTCAAAAGAGGATATTTTCTTCTTTGATGATAATTATTACCGTCCCAGGGGAATGATCCTATTCAGGGACTGAATCAATAAATCCCCACCACCAAGCAGCTCCCCGAGAGACTCACAACAGAACAATCAAATAAATCCCCACCACCAAGCAGCTCCCCGAGAGACTCACAACAGAACAATCAAATAAAAAAAGCCCAACAACAACAAAATAGTTGGTTTGGTTCATTATGATAAAGTCCCAGCGGAGCTAGCCGATTTACCACTATAGATACAGCAACGAAATAGGCTAGGTTTGGTTTGGTTTGATTGTATTATAGTCCCAGCGGAGAGCTCTATCCTATTATAGACCGTGCCATCTCCATATCTTGACACCAGTGTAGACTACAAAAAAGCATTTGGTTTGACTGTTTTAAAGTCCCAGCAGCCCATCCCATTTAGGGACATCAACCAATCACAGCCAACTGTTTAGTATTCAAACTGACAACAAATAGTTTGTTGTTGCGATTGTTTACGTTTCAGCGGCGATTTTCGATTAACAACAAATTATGTTGTTGTGATTATATTCACGTCCTAGCGGAGTTATCCGATTTATTCTTTTGTTGTTGTTTTGTTTTGTTTTGTTTTGGTTGCATTATAGTCCCAGAGGAGATATCCGATTTAGGGACTGTGGTCGCAAGTCATTCCGCTTTGGCGCCGCGGGCCTCCCTAAAAATAGTTGGCTACAATTCTTGAAAGCAATCCACTGCTATGCAAGCAGATTCATGGACTGTAACAGCAACATTTTTTTTATAAGGTTTGGTTTGATTGTATTAGCCTATAGTCCCTGCAGAGCTATCTGATTCATGGATTATACCACCAACCAGCCGTCACCAACATATAGTGTGTGAAGTGTGTGGTGTTATAGAGGACGAGTTTCATTTTTTGGATGCTTGTGTGTTGTTTTATGATTTA
>JAUZNI010202010.1:0-11983 GCA_034780235.1 Concholepas concholepas | reverse complement strand
CCTTCGTGTTTTTCTTTTTTTCAACGCCTCAAGACTTGGTTAGGAGGGAATTTGGTGGGGCAATGGGCAGGAGAGAATACTTGGCTAATGTAAGAAACAAACAACAGGTGTGCTTTCTTCTTCTTTCTTTCAACTGATCTACTTGGGTTTTGGTGGGGGGGGGTTAATGAAATACTCTGTATCACCCCGAGAACGTATTTCATGGTATCGACAGGTTATAACCATTGTGTGCAAAATAATATGAGTGCATTGACACAAAAGAATGATGTGAGAAGCAATGTTAAATCCAGGGGGGAAATCCCCTCGTTCAGACTCCTGGGTAGAGACTCGCATCCAAAAAAAAAAAGAAGATAAATAAAGATCTAAAAAAATAAAAAGGTATAAAAAGACAAAAGACTCACATCTACACCTCCAATGACTATCAGGTCATGAGTTTGATATTCTGACTGCTAAACTATCTCACCTCTTGGTGTAATAAGGATAGTTTTGTTGCAGAGCAACCCTCCCCCCCCAAAAAAAAAACAACCCACCAAAACACCCCAACAAACAACAACCAAACACACAAAGTAACTTTATTGTAGAGCCAGGCTGAGTGAGAGAAACCCACCCTGTCAGCAGCGGGGATTTATCTGTCATGTCTGTCCAGTCACTGACACTGAAAACATTGACATATTTTCTATTTATTATAATTCTGTGTTCACATTCCTTTGTTCAGTTACTGCTTGCTGTGTTCAGTATGCAGTGGTATTTTCTGTTCATTTGCTACACGGTGGATGTTTTGTTTATAGTGGTTTTCCCTCTTCTGTAGGTTCTAAAGGAAAAGACGGGGAGGCCAATCTGAGGTCTTTGGATCGGCGAATGGCTGACCTTGGCATTGATAATGGTAAGTTGACAGTTATAGGTTCAAACGTTCAATATGTAGACTGGCTAATGTAGACAAACAGTCTGGTAGAGAGATGTTAGGTATGTTGAATAAGTTATGAACTCGGAACATGTCGACTTGCTAATGGTGAGGGGTGTCACAATGCATTGTTCAGTTTGGTCTGCTTCCTTTAGGACTTTTTTTTTTGTATGTGTATGTATTGGTAAAGTGTGTGTGTCATGGGGTGGATGGAGGAAAGGTTGGTAATGTTAGAAATGAAAATTAAGTGGGCAGATAGATGCACTGTTGCAGATGGAAAATAAAAACACACATGTGCACACTTGAAAAAACGCACATGCACACGCAAGCACACACTGACCTGAAGAAAAACAGAGTCATATAGTAATGCAGAAAATGAGGCTGGTTGACATTGCTGTGTTGCAGACATGCAGGATGACTTTGAATACGAAGATGACTTTCAAAGCTCAGGGTAAGTACAAACAATGAGGTCCATCTGGATTAGCCTACTTGAGAATTTGTTACACCACCATTGTCAGATGTCATTTCCTCACACGTCTGTAATTTTCACAAGTGTACTGGTTGTGCAAAGTTTTGCAGTTGTACCTTTCGGAATGATTTTGAACTGCTCAAACAAGTATCAAGGCCCTTCCATATCAGCCATGTCTTATACTAGATGGATGGCACCAAGGTGAGGTAATGCCTGTCAGAATTCCTTTTGTGTCAGACTGACTGATAGGAATCTTCTCCCTGGTTTTGTTTCTCCACTGAAAAACTGTTAAAACTCCCCAGAAACAAATTGGAGACTGGAGATGAATGGACTTTTAGGTCTGCTGTATCAAAAATTTGGGAAACCTTAATTTTCTGTCCTGCCTGTGTAGCACCTTAACTCTGCTTTTAAACATCAGTCTTAAGATGCATTGATTTTGACAGGGTAGATTCTTTCTTGAAGATTAATGTGCATATGTGTGTGGGCATGGGAAAAGTGGTCATTTGTGCATGTGAGTTTGTGTTTATGTGTACTTGCAAATGCTTGTGTATAAGAAAGAGAGAGAGTGTGTGTGTGCGTGTGTGTGTGTGTGCGTGTGTGTGTGTGTGTTCCCATATGTTGTTGTGTAATTTCATGTGCTGGAGTGAAGGATGTGAGCTCAGTACATTGAGTTATAATTTGCCCAGTGCTTGTTTTATTGTAAAGTTCTTTTTTTTTTTCTTCAAGCTTTGTCCTTTTGGAACAACCTGATCTTCAAACCATACATCCCAACTCTTGTCTACAGGCTGAAAGTGTTTGCTTTGTACACATGTATACATCATACAAGTGCAGATGCCTGTGAGCAGTGGGTGACTGAACTATCTCCTCCTAAACATCTCTGTTCGAAGTGTTTGTAACTGTTTTGTACTTTAAACTTTCTGGATTGGGAATGCAATATTTGCTTTTTTTGTGTGTGCATCCAGGCACAACACCATGATGACATTGTAAGCTACTGGTAGGTATATTCGACTATTTCTCCTTTAAAAGCAAGCAAACAACAAATTTCTTTGGTCTTTGAGAGATTGTTAGGCATGTGTGTGATTGTCTTGTTGATGAACTGTAGGGCCTTCCCTAACCTAACACCCTGGGGGTCACCCAGAATATGCACTCTTGTCTCACTCATCACACCTGGGAATCACTGTGACTTTGAAAATACACCCTGGATGAGAAGATTCCTTCTACGGCTGTATTCGAGTGTATCGCCATATAGGCAGCCATACTCTGGCTTCAGAGGGTGTTTGTGATCTGACCCTCACTGCATCTCATTGGCATAAAAGAAATCACGGATCTTTCTACACATCTCGCAAGCTAAATATGAAGGAAAGAAGCATGTTTTTAAAAAGTTCATTCACTAACTTGGAATAACTGTTTTGGGTGGGGTTTTTTCTTCTTCTCCCAACCTATACAAACAGACATGATGTGGTAAAAAAGCAGGGGAGACAAGTGGTGGGGACTGATGCCAACGCTCCATATTGTTGATTGTTGCGACAGGCATAGCCTGAGTCAGAAATCCCCTCGCCACAAGCCAGAGGCACGAGACAAGACAGAGAACGGCAGCATTGCTGAAGAAATTGATGAGGAGGAGATTGAAGACATCTCCATAGAGGCTGATGACCTGCTGAAGAGTGAAAACAGTGGGGTAAGTGGTCACTGGCTTCATTCATCATTTACCCCCCCTCAGCCCTGAAACTGTTGGGGTCCATAGTCACTTTTGTGAATAAGTGTCTTTCAGGGGTTATAAATATGGTCTATGGTATGCTGTACAGTTGCAAGTGATCAGTGTAGTGTCAGTGTGAACATAGTGACAGATATTTAAATTAATCTCGGGAGTGTGCAAGTTTGTGTACACTTGCCAGTGTACATGTGTTAAGAGTGTATGTTGTGTATCTGTCTTTCTATACGTGTGTGTGTGTGTGTGTAGCTCATACCGCAGTACTCCTGCCCCCTCCCCATTCCCCACCACTCTGGTTTGCCACTCGCTCTCAGTTCTGTGATCTTACCTATGGTGTGGAGATCAGCACTCTGGTTTGGGCTCTTTGGAAACACTTTGGGGTGTGTTTGCTTCATCTGTGATACATGTCTCACTGCAGCTGATGTATGATGCTGGGCTTAACTTCATGACATCAAAATTCAGTCTTTGCATTCCCAGTGCAAATAATCCACAGCAAACATCATGCTAGGCCACCATGAGGCCAGCCCAGCATCAAGAAACCTTGCTTTGCTGAAATGAAGCTGTTTTGGTGTAGAATGCTGTTTTTGCACACATTGTTGAATTAGTATAGACAATCAGCTGTGCATAAGTTGAAAAGACAGCTGCACTCTTGTTTCTCACTGTGCTCAAACAATGAATAAAACGAGCAGTTGTGATGTGGGGGGTTTTTCCTTCTTTTTTAGATGTATTTATGGGGGATGGATAGCCTGGTGGTTAGAGCGTTGCGCTCACAATCTGACAGCACAGGATTGATCCAGCTTCAAGCTACCACCAAGGCGCCTGTTCAGGGGGATTTTTCCTCTGGAGTTAACATCAGTGCTGACTCCACTCCCCCAAAAGTCCTTTGGATGGGACTATAAACCGGAGGCATGTGTGCAAACCCACACAGAACATCTTGCACATATAAAGGCTGTTCTGCTTTTTGTAATAGTAGGCCAATGTGTGCCGGTGGGAATGGATGACAAATTTTTTTTAAATGCTTGCATCACTGAAGTCAGAATGCAGCTACCTTAATGGTGGGCAAAATTGCACCATTGGTGAGTCTCAGAGCTCTAGCTGAGGAACAAAAAAAAAAAGTTTTCATGTAAGTGGATCTGGCCTATGGATGTGCAACCCCTACACAATTCAGTTCCTGTTGCTGGAAATGTTTGACACATTTTATTAGCACATCTTTGGATTGGCTGAAAAACTATATTGGCAGGTTTGGTTGGATGTTCGTTGGTTTTTTGTTATTGTTGTCTTTCTTGTGCTGAATGATGAACATTGACATTGTTGTAGATCATAGGCATCTTCCGTTTGTGAAAGTTTGTGGTGCAGATTTTTAGTATCTTGATTTGTTTTGGTTCTGTATTATACTGTTTTCCTGTGGGTCATTGAATAGTTGTGTTGTGTGTGTGTGATGTGTGCAGTTTGAGGACATGACAGAGGATCACAGTATTTCCCAAATGGATGGAGGCTTTGACTACATGGAGGACCCCCAGCTGCCCTGACGGGGCCAGGCTGCACAGCTTGCTTGACAGGGGGAGATATGGGGACAGGTGTGGCTCCCCCACCACTTTCCGTCCATTGTCTGTACAGCAGTCAGTCTTGTTTGTTCAGTCCAGAGAGAGAGAGGAGCAACTGGTATGATACAGCAACTGTTGGAGGATGCCATCAGAACACACTTCAGGAGGGTATTGACAACAGTATTTCCTCTGATGGATGATATGAGAGAATATTTAAATGTCCTATATATGCAGCAATATTGTGTATTTCATGATTCATTATTCTAACATTTTATTTTTTTGGTTAAAACAAACAAAACAGCAACAACAACAAAACAAACCTTCATGATCTGTGGTGTTCATGACATGCTGTGCGAGTGTATTGAGATGTGTGTAGAGGAAGGTTCAGGCAGCAGCTGCTCTTGCTGAGGTCAGAGCAGTTAGGTAGGAGGGCACTGGACCAGATGATGATATTACTCGGGACGCAAGCCTGCAAGTTGGAAGGAGAGTAAAGCAACTGGTGCACTTGGAATCTATGAGTGTGGTTCGTACTCCCCTCTCCCCTTACAGTCACCGGTGTGACTGATGAATGACTGTGACTAATGAATGGGTTTGTCAGTGACCTACCGTTACAGGTTTTTTGGCTTAGTATGGAGTGTTTCTGTTTCATTCTCATTGAATAGCATTGCTTTATGCAAATACATCTGTTGCACCTTGGGTAGAGGACTGACGCAGAATGTGTTTTCCTGTAGTTCTGTTCTTGTCTGACCTTGTCTTCACTGTCATGGGGGGAGTCTGCTGTCGGGAAGTGAAGAAACTGCCCTTTCTTCTTTTTATTTTCTTGCTACCCACACAAGTTGAGAAGTGGTGATTGTGAAAGCAAAGAAGTAAAGGGGGTGTCTTTTCAAGGACAGCAGATACTTGTAGCCACAGTGTTCTGCAAATTCAGTCACAGTGACTGTGAACATGTAATTGTAAAGGAGGATGCAGCCACTTGCATTCTGCTGCCTGCTCACAGTGTTGATGCGTCAGATTTCTATTATACCTTTCTCCAGTAGTGTACCATTTTTTTAACTACAATTTCAATTTAAAATGAAAGAAAAAAGATACATTTTTTCAGTGTTAAAAACGGCAGTGTCAAGTATTTCCATTTGATTTTTATCTTGTAGAGACACACTTCATGGTCAGCAATGATCTGTTGAGTTGAAAAACAGTACAAACACACACACACACACACACATAGAGGAAGAGTAACTTGAATGAAAAAATAACTGTCTTTCAATTGCTGTCCCAGGGTGCTCAGAACAATGACCATACATTCCTTGTTCCTGACATCTCTTGACCATTTTTCTGTTTGCATCTTGTCCTTGCTGCAAGGATAATAATGATAATAATAATATGTGGAATTGATATAGCACGGAATCTTGTAAAGCAACAAATCAAAGCGGATAAGAGATTATTTCTTCCATATTGGGTGGGTTTTTTTCCAAAACCTTTGTTCATTTTCAGTAAATCACTTTGTCATTTTGCTCATTGTGGTCAGTTTTGTTTTCCTGTGCTCTCGGTTTAAATGAATTGGACCCAAGCTTCTGTGGCAGCTTTTAGTTGATTAAAAGACGTCTAGTTTGATTCTTTGTTCTTTCTTTTTCCCTCTTCTTCGTTTTACAGTCAAGAGTTGTGGGTACATTTTCATTTCAGAAAGCTTACCAGACTATTTCAGGTTTATATCTTTTTATTCCATTCACTGGGCTCCAGTGTTCTGGCATCTTTATAACCTAATGGTCATCTCTGTTCTCAGCCTTGTTTTCCATGTGTGAAATACTGCCCTGAGCTATGTGCAAAGGGTGGACTGGAGCAAAGAACAAGTTCATTTGGACTGTTAGTTTGCTAATGGTCAGTTATGCTGTAACATCAACTATCGCTACACTGCAGATTGATTTGAGCTTATGGACACATGAAAGCAGTGTTAACGGTGTCTACTAATTTGAGAAAGTACCTTAGGGATGTAGAACATTGGATGTCATTGTGTTCACAAATGATCAAGTAATTGAAATAAAACTTTGTTTCCCCCTTTAGTTAACATAAGAAGTCTTTTTTGATGTTGGTGTCATCCTTGTTTTCATTTTCCTCTTGAAATAAATGTGAATCTTTTTCAATGTGTGCACATCTGTAGATACTCTGTAGGTGTTCATGTGAATACTGTCAGTGTTCAGACAAAAGTCATCTGTCAGCATGTTGGCTGCATTCAGAATAGTTTAGTTTTAGTTGGAACCGCTGTGGGGGATATAGCACCATGTGGCAGTAGTGTGACACTGACTGAACAGTTGAGTCACTGGTGGACATCTGACTGACCTTGACAGCATCAGACTGCCCAAGTGGGGATTCTGGGGCCACTTCATATAAACAGTGTCCTTTCTGAAGACAGTTTTGTGCTAGAAGTTTACCTTTATTTCTCTTATGTTATCGCCATCTCTTTCTTTTTAAATCATGCCTTCTGCCTTCCTTTACCATTCAGTCCATGTTTCTTATGTAATGCCAGGCCCTACTACCTAACAGTGGTGAAACTCTGGGATGGGCTCAGGTTGTCAATTTTGAATATCGAGTTGTCATTTGAATATATTTGAAATTGTTTTGAATTTTGAACACCATTTTAATATTGGGATGACAAATAAAGCAAAAGGGCTGATGTTCTCAGCATGGCCTGGTCTTGTTTACTTTAAAAGATCGAAAGGTTATGCGATCAATTTGTGCTTTGTGTAGGCTGCCAATATTGGAGAATATTCAGTCTTTTCACCTTTGCCATGTGTCACTTTAAATTTTGCAACCCATACATCATTGGTGTTTTTCTTTTTTAAGGAGGAATAACCTGTTCCAGTACATAATGGTATTTAGTGATCCATGGTTGAGTTCATAAATGAACCCCTTTCTGTATGTCATGGGTAAAAAATTACCCATGGTATTTACTGACTGAATAAACTTTCTATGCATCAGGGGTCAGAAAATACTAGTGATTTCTGAAAGAAAGACTATCTTGCTGTACATTTTAGGTTTGCATTCAGTTACATTTGAATTTCTGTGATTTTCTAGCAACTCTTTATCATTTCCACATGTACACATGCATGCTCTTATACACTGGTTTTACTGACATCCATTTGTGTTAGATACATTGTATGTATCTGAAGATAGGGTTTGTACAGGGTCCTGGATGTCTGGAAAAAAGAGACAACTTTACAGACCTGGAAAAAAAATCAATTTTAGCCTGTAGGGTCTGGAAATGTTCTGGAATTTTCAGCAGGGTTATGATGGATTTGGCAGGCTATGTTTTAAGAAGCCGAACGGGAAAGAAAAAACATACAACTGACTTTCTGAGATTGATAGCAAAAATTTGTCAGGACAGTCATCTCGTCGATAGAGAAATTTTCACATCTTGAGCATGTGGCACACACTTGTATGCATCTCTTTCAGGACTACAAAAAGAGTAGCTTTCTATCTGCCCTTCCCACTGTCCCTCAGAACCATGTTGCTGTTCAGAGCACAGTTTAGTCAGTCTGCTCTGGTAATGTATCAGGCACAGGGTTTGGTCTTTATGAGCTCATGTTTTACCCTTGGTAGACAAACAGAGCAGCGCTTAAAACATTCAAATGTTTTTTTAAACCCAGCCTTTTATGTCTTGACCCACTAAGTAATGGGCACAACCTTTGTTTTTCCAACTATGGGTATATTTTGACCCATTATTGACTGGGATCACCAGTCATTACATTTTGTCAAAATAGCATTTAGACAGCTGGTTGCAGGCCAAAGAACATGACTGGGATTTGTGTGTTGTTTTTTTTACAGGTGACAAAGACAAACATGGACCATTTTTGACACGTTTGTCAAGACATGATTTTGCTTTAGAAATCTCTTGGGTCATAAACTTTTCCATCAAAATTTTTAGATAAATACTTTCAAGAAACTGGTCATGTGTTCAGTTGACTACTACACAGCTCCAAATGACATTGCACACATATAACAAGGACATGGTTTTTCTATATACACAGGAGGCAGAACAGAGATAGCAAAAGTATCAGTATTTTAAGTCCATGATACAGATACATATTGTGACAGTGTTGGCATTGAAACTGCTGTCAGGCCTTTATTAATGCTTTATTTTGTTCTTGATGCAATGTGTTGTGGTGTCCCAAGTGCTGTTACTCTGTGCCACTCATCCCAAGCTTAACCACATCCAGACCTGTTCCACTGCAACGCCAGACTGTCAGTCCACTAAGTCTAGACCACTTTGGTGGGTGTTATTGGTGCTTGTGTTGAACCCGTATATATATGCAACATGCCATATATTAACTAGCAGCAAGAATGGAGAAATTGGAAACCGAGTCTCCTTGGAAAGCTGAAGTATCACCATAACAGCCTCATCTCCTGTACAACAGGTTGCATAGACAGAAATCACCTTGAGAAGGCAGGAAATCTTGGGACACTTTTCTAGCATGATGGTCACTGAAATGATGCAGTTGAGTTCTGGTAACACACTATGTGACAGACTGTTTTCTCAAAATGCCCGTAAATTGTCAATTGACAGTCCACAATACCAGCAACTGCACCAAGCCACTTGGTGGGGTTTTGTTTGGTGGGGTTTGTTTTCCGTGGGTGTTTTTTGTTGTTGGTCTTTTTGTTTTTTGGGGGGTGGAGGGAATGGTATAAAGTGTAAATTGTACATATGAATATGCTGTGATTAATTGGATTTCATATAATTATTGTTTTGCAAGAAGAAAACTGAATGGATTGTAATTTTATGTCTGAAAAAAAACCTTGCAATGTGTGATCAGAGGCGAACACCAATTGTACTGCAGGACATCACCAGAGTTGAAATCAACTGTGTTCATCAGACTTTACTGAAATGGTTATACTGCACCCAGCACAATTGTAATGCAGGCACTCGTATACAGCTTCCGTTATTAGGCTGCATGCAGCTCAGGCCACACACACACACACATATAAGGGAAAAAATACTGACTAAAGCTGGGGTGCCACCGTACAGGCTTTTCCTCAGATAATCCCTTTTCACAAGTCCTGTATGCAGCCCTTATTACATTCAGCATTCATATGCCAATCCTAAACTAGTATTTTCATTTGTACAATGTCCATTACCAGTTGTTTTAGCTCTTGTTAGAACAAACTCTTGCTAAACTACAGGTTCTCAGATCACGTCCATTGTTCGATGATGTAGAAGTGAAAAGAGAGAATCCTGAAGTGCGGAAACACTGCCAGTTGTCCAGTCTGTTCATTCATGGAGCTTGCCAATGACGGAGAAAAGCATGAACTGCTCATTTCTGTCACATTGTAGAGTAGAAAATTGTTAGGGGTTTTTAGGTTTGTCATGAAAAACTGTTCAAACTGGATATTATCTCAGTCGCATGTCATAAAAACGGGTGTTAAAAATGCATTCACCAGGCCTACTAGGAAAGGTAGAAGCAGCATTTTATTACCAGCTTGTAGATGTTATGAATGAGGGTATGCTTACTATTGTATTACTCCTGCTGCCAGTGTTCACGAAGCACTGTGATGTATTTCAGATATGCTATGCAGGTATCTGTAGAGCAGTAAGATCTAGGAAGTGTAGGCATTTTGTGGAATTGACTAACAATGATAACTTTCCAATGCATAATACTAATTTTACAGAGGTATCAATTTGTACTTAGTCTTAAGCTTTACTTTGTCGATTGTACAAATATTATTTGATAAACAAGCATATTCTATTCCTCTGTTCATGAACGGAGTATGTTTATATTGTGGTTTGTTTCACAATATGCACATAGTTTTAGACGATATTGACTTGGAAGTATTTATGCATGTATGCAAAGAAGTTACCAAAAATAAATGAATCAAGTTCAACTGACACGGTGTTCCATCATTTTGTTGAATGATCTCACTTTGTAAGTAACAAACGCACAAACAGCTTTTCTTGTGGATGCAGTATTCTTCAAAAGGACAATGAATGACACTGATTAGTTATTTTTTCCTTCTGTTTTATGTTCTTTCTTACATTTCTAGCCGATTTGAGTACGTGTGTGTGTATGATTTCTCAGGAATGGAGAAATGCTTTTTTATAAGCGTTTGGAGAACAAGAAAATAATCAAGTTGCGTTATCTTTAACATGCAACACAAATAAAAGTTTAGTTTACTATGTTATCAGAGGAACAGACTATAGCCTGACATGGTAACCGTTTATGGGTTGGTCCCTGTGGGCAGTGGCATGCTCATTTATGTGCCTGCATTCAGGAAACCATTTTCCATACTTTTCTCAGACTGGAAGAAAGAAACTGGAGCTGCAAGGACTTGATATAAAGAACATGAAAGTGCATATTTGTTCCAATGTAAGTGTATATTTGTTCCAATTATGTGCTAGTATGGCTACTCATACAGCTCATCTCAAAATCAATTTAAAGAACATGATCTCTTTACCGATGCATGTGCTTGTGTATGTAAACTGTGCATGTCTGCCTCATTCTCTGTGATGTGCCAGTACAGGCAACACCCATACAGCTCATCTCGACATCAATTTAAAAAACATGATCTCTTCCCCTACATGCCTTTGCAAATGCATATTTGGCTCTTTTTTCTGTGATGTGTCAGTAGGGCTACACCCATACACAGCCCAACTCCACCAAGCTCCATCACACCAGACCCATTCTGTCAGTCTTGTCAAGGATCTAGTTCTCAATGTTAACCATACTGGGGCCAAACAGAGGTTCTGAAATGTTATTGGGTCACAGTACTATGTGGTGATGCCTGTGTTGAACAGGACACCACCCACCTACAACCCCAACCAATTCACATCCAGTTTTTTTTTCTGTGGAGCGGTGAGGTGCCCACTTTCTGGGTGGCAACTGTCATAGTGTCCAGCCCTGGTGACATTGACTTCATTAACCAAGTAGTGGGGAAATTGAAATTACTACAAGACCAGGGCCATAGAATATTTTATACATCTAAAAATTAATCATGATGATAACTTATGGCAATGCAATCTGGTTTGGAACTATGTGAGAGGGCTGTATTCCACGCTTCCTTTCATGATATTGCCCTGCACAAGTCAGACTACCTTCTGATGGCAATACATTCGTGTATTTTGTGCTGCTGGTTCCAAAAGTGAATCGAGTTGCATACAAGGCAACCAAACTTACTCGATTAAAATGATTGTTCAATTCACTCCCTAATTCAAACTTGAGAAGACTGACATGGACCGAACAGTGGTAAGAACGACCACAAAACCCTGCAATTTTGAAAAAAAAACACCTTTCAATAGCAGGATAGGTAAGTTTCATATTCTGGGGGCCTCGAGACTTTGGTGCATGTGGGAAGTGAACAATTGATAAGACTGAACC
>JAUZNI010200901.1:0-11984 GCA_034780235.1 Concholepas concholepas | reverse complement strand
AATTTAAGGGAACGTTTTGGGGAATTTTTTTTAATACTTGCAATGTATGAAACAGTTTAATTAACTGGTATAAATTTGGTATTGAGTAACTGCAATCAAGAGTATTTGAAACCTTCATATCATCAAGTGCTTTGTTATTATTCTTTGACGTTTAAAATGATAAAACAATGCTGGTATATTGTTGCAGGGTCAGCGAGAGCGGCGGCGCATGTGCAGTGGGGACACGGAGCTGAGCGAGACGTTGGTGGATTCAGAAACGGGTTCCAGTCTGCTGGAGGACAGCAGCAGCAGCAGGGAACAGTCTCCCTTTTCCGCCATGGCGGAATCCCTGTCTCTGCGATCGCCCTCGGAACACTCTCCCTCCCCTCTCACCAAAAAGACCTTCCCTCACCACACTTTCTTTGTGGCTTCGGAGGAAGAGGAACAGGCGGAGAAAGGGGAAGAGGGAGGAGAAACGATGGCTTTTCAACCAGACCCCGAGTTTCACCCGTCAAAGTTCAAGAGACGTCTTCATGAACGCTACGTGCTCAGTTTAAAAGACACTTCAGAGAACATCTGTAAAGTCAAAGAAGAGTCCAGCGAAAGGTGTGAGAGCTCGGAAACGGAGAGTCACAGCGACTCCAAGAGATCTGTGTCCAAGATGGAGAGGAGCGACAGTCCTCAGCATACAGACAGTCCCATGCCCAAGAGTCCTCGCAGATCCTCTTCAGACACGGACATGGTGCACACGGAGAGTGCAGAGATGGGAGCCAGCAGCGCCGATGAGGGGGACGTGTTCATGGAGCCCACCATCCGTGTGCGCACCAAACAGAAGCCGCCGTCTCTGCACCAGAGAGAGCCTCTGGACTTGTCCCGTGGACCTTTCTACACAGGCTTTCGCTCCAGCTCTGGCTCCAGCCCGCTTGTGGACACAGAGCACCTCAGCCCTGCCTCCAAGATGTTTTCCCCAGTGTTTCGGTCCCCTCATCGCCTGCCATACTCACCCCACGGACTCATGTCTCCCCAGTCTCAGTCTCCACTCTGTTCAGTGCCTGAAGGTGGGCGCATTTTTAACTTTAATGTACCAAGTCCCCTGGAAGGGCCTCACTCAGACTCTGACCTCATTTCCCCTAGTCCTCTGTCTCCCCGAATCTTCACCTTCCCCCCTCCAGGCTCGGTGCCCAATCCCATGGCAGAGGTGAACCGTCTGGCGGTGTCCCCAAGAGCTCCGTACACCCCGCCTCCTGCTTTCCTGCGTGGCAAGCCTGTGGGGGGTGGAGGGATGGACCCCAAGCTAGGTGACCAGCAGAGCTTCTACAGTAAGCGATCTCTGTCCGAGTCTGACGTGACTTACCTGTGTCCTGTGTGTGGCCAGGTGTTCCCTACCAACGACAACCTGGCCAAACACATGACCAAGCACCTGCCCTCAGAGACTATACGCGCAGGGGACAACAACAAGGTTCATTACTGTAAAGTGTGCAACCGCTCCTTTTCCCGCTCAGACATGTTGACTCGGCACATGCGGCTGCACACGGGTCTGAAGCCGTACGAGTGTGTGGAGTGTGGGCAGGTGTTCAGTCGCAGCGACCACCTCAACACGCATCGTCGCACCCACACGGGAGAAAAGCCTTACCGCTGCCCACACTGCCCCTACGCCGCCTGTCGCAGAGACATGATCACCAGGCACATGCGCACTCACGCCAAACGCTCGTCGCGCCGAGCGCGGTACTTGTCTGTACCGGACGATGGAGAGGGCGGCCACAAAGCGTCGGGCTCCATCTCCAGCACAGACACGCTCGATTCTCAGGAGTACTCCACTGGTGTTCACACCTGCTCTGTGTCTTCAGTAGACAGTGTGGAATCGGAGTCGATCCACTCGCCCCATCCTTCTTACCTGGGAGCCAGCGTGGACAGTCTGCTGTCTCCAGGCCCCCACTCCTCCCCATCCAGCCGCAAGCCTTCAGAGGAGCTGGAGGAGGGCATGGAGGGGCAGGAAGGGGGGGGATCCGGCTACAACCAGTTCCTGCACTACCGCAAGGCTCGCAACTGGTCCACCACCAGCCTGGAGAGCGTGGACTCTGAGGAGGCAGTTCTTATACGAGAAGTGTTTGTGGATGACCCTTTCAATGACCCTGACCCTCTCCTGTCAAGGTCGGCCGGGGAGGGAGGCAGTAAGGAGAACATGGGTCACGGGGGTCCAAGGATTTCCTCCAGCTCCAAAGACATGGGTGGCCTTGACACAAAGACGTTGCAGAAGTGCTTTATTAGTTCCCAGCCCCCTGGCAGCAGCAGCAGTTAACTATTTGAAACATTATATATCAATACAATCATTTTATACCACAGTCGCTCCTCCTCTTGTAAATGCTCATCTTTTTTTTTGTTCAAGGACCGTGACTGGATGTGGTAAAGGACAGATGTCATTCATATTGTTGCATGTCTCACACAAGGCCAGTTACCCCAGTCATCATTTCTCTTGTAAAATTAGGTTTCGAACTTTAGTATAGGTGTGTACATTGGATCAAGAGAAAGAAATCGTGTCCCTTTTTGTGTAATTTTTAGATTTGATGACGTGTGATATGTGGAGGGGCTGCAACAGAAATGTGAATACTGCACTCTGCCAGGAAACTTGAGAAAGTCAGGGAAAGGATGACCATGAAAAGCGTCAGCACAGTTAGTGCATGAACACGTCATTTTTCTTGTGGATAGAAAATAAGTATGTCTATAGTACAAGATTTCTATGCCTGTTAATGCGAAAGCTCGGAACAATTTTGTTAATTGCTTGTGAATATACATGTATAAATGGCATAATATGGGTACATTTCATAAATTGGGATTTAAACAGAAAAGAAAGGCTTTGTGCTTTGACTTGCAGGAAACAAACACCAATGAGTATATGTTGTGAATAAGAGTATCTTAGATTTGATTTATTAAAAACTGATCTATAATATTGTCACACTTGCATGTGTTTTACAACTTTTTTATGTCAACCATTCTTCATAGGGGAAAAGTGATATAGAGGCAGGCTGATAGATTTTTCTGGACAGTTCCAGCAAAATAGAAATTTAAATGCAGCAATCTGACCCTTTTTTATTTCATTAAATTTCAGAATCGTTTACATGACAAGTAGACAGTTATACTTGAAATTCAAGATTGTAGGGAAGGATGGCATGTTCTGAACAGTTTGTGGACACAAAATAAAAAAGAATGTGCAGACATTTCAGTGCTGATGATTATCAGTGGAGGTTTATGGGCTCAGAATGAAGAAGAACATGTAGACACTGAGTGTTCATTTGTGGCGTTGGCTGTTCACTGTATGATGTGTGCCATAGAAACCTGTGTGCACAATGTGTGTTGGACAACTTTCAGGCCAGCTTTGCTTCCAAAGAGTGTAAAGCAAAGGGTTTGTACGTCCCTGCTAGGCCTGGTTGCTGTGAACAGCATCAGCTAATGGAAGTCATATTAGATTCCAGTGGATACAATGTCTATAGGACTGTAGAGTTTTGATGGGAGAAACACTGAATCAGTTTGATGAAGCTGTCTGAAAAAGGTGACAGATACAATGGACATGTCATTTTGTCTTCATGAATATTGCATAATTCAGTGGGCAAAAACCTGGCTTGTTAACATCTTATCGCTGTGATGAAAAGTTTCTTTTGCCTCCCTGTGCATTCAGCAGCACTCTTTGGATTGATGACAAAGCAGATATAAACAAATTGCATATAAGGGGACTTGAGTGTACCCATTGCCTGTCTGTAGAATTCTGGTGACCTCAGCGTTCAGTGTCTCACTCACACACACACACACACACACACACACACACATTGCCAGTGCTGCAATCGTTCTGGCATGGACAGCTATCCATATTTCTGATCAGATTTTCTTCTCTGGATCTGTCCATCATCTTCTCTTCCCTCTGTCGTGAATATCACTGTCCTGGCAGTGGATATCCACCTGTCATTCAAAGAAACGATGAGATTGTGAATGTAGCAGGAGATGGCTATCCGACAGGCATGCCATACCTGCTGTTCTGTAAAGGACTGCTTGTGCTACAGACTAAAGCTTCTCTAACTGGCACAGTGGCTGACTGTAGATTTTGCTCGCTTATTTTAACATTTTTTCCTTTTTTATTTGTTTTCAGTAAACCTGTGTTTTGGTTGAAAGACCCACACTTCAGACTGTTGGTCTGTTTTTCAAAAGTTGACGGAACATCAGACTTTTTACTGTGCTTCTTGAGGATTGCATACAGACATTTTTTTTGTTTTGTTTAAAAATGGAATTTTTGGAGATGGGACCAACTTGGTTTGTATTGAGGATTAACATTGCTGCTGGCTCAAACAGAAAATCTGTACGTACACTGTCTGTCAGTTGAAGGTCTGACACCTGCACGACAATGAAAACAATGACTTTCTCATTACTGTTCCATTTCTGGCTGGTTGATGTCATGGTATTTTATGACGATGTGACTGTCTGATGGAGAACTGACACACCAGCCTTCAGTGGGAAAGGATCTTTGTGACATGTTTTCTGTCAGTGTCACTGTCATCACAGTGCTGTTGACATTGATTCTGTGACTGTTCTCTGTAACAGTCTGATTTCAGTGGTTCTGTTCTCTTAAGTGTAACCATCTGATTTCAGTGGTTCTGGATTTCTTCTTCTTTTCTGTTTTACTTTAGGTATTAATAAGCGTTTCCTTGAAGGCATCAGTGACATGCACAGTTACTGTGTGGTATGGATGGATATGTTGGCCTGCAACTGTAAAACATTGTGATCTGCCTGCATCACTGCATGGACAAAATGCTGCATGAACAGTATCAGTAGGCACAGATGTGTACAATAATAATTGTAGCTGTTTTTCTGGATTGGGATTAGATTCCTGGTGAAAAGTTATAATGAGAAACTATCCCAGAGGGATTAGACTGAAACAGAATAATCTTTAGGAATTTCACATCAAAAGTAGAAAGGTGTTCAAAAAGAGTCGATGAGAGTGGATGCCGTCTTACTTTTTTCCCCTAAACGGTCAATGATAAGATTTTGTAGTGTGCTTTTAGACTGGTAACATATGATAAATTCCATACAATTTTCACACACACACACGCGCACGCACACACACACACACACACATTTATTGGTACTCAATTTTAAAGCAACTATTTGTGACTCCAGGGAGAGAGAAAAAGTCAGAAAGAGCAGAAAAGGTAATTCTCAGGGCAGACATGTTTCCACTCAATTCATTGATTTTTTGCTGGATCGTTTTGGCTTTCTCAATTTGTGGCCAATGAATTTAACGCCTTCTTAAATGGCCTTTTCTTGTATGGTGGATTACGATGTATTACGATGCATAAGAAAGGAGCATTCAGCATTTACAATTTTCTCAAGGATATTATTATTTGAAGTCAATTGCATTATTGTACATTGATCATCTGTACAATTTCATTTCTAAAATGATCTATGTTAGCTGAAGTAGCTCTTATGAAATAAATGATTGACTTGATCATTCAGAAATAATGACCAAATCATGGAATTAAACTGAAGGATCTTTAGCAAGCATTTATCAAGTTGATTTGGAAAGACCCTTATTCAGTAAGTGTGGATAATCCAGGAGAATTGGCTCAAAAATGAATTTTTGGAAGAAAGTAGCAGTGAGAGGAAAAAAATCTGCAGAAATACTGATGATGTTTGCTGAACATTACAAACCCAGCTATAATCATCCACAATATCCACTCTTGTTTCAGTATTATGATAATGACATGTAATATAATATAATGTAATGCCTTTGAGTTGACCAAGAAGGCCAGGTGAGCTTCTGATAGATCTACTGTTGAGTGGTGACTGTATGCTTGTCAGCAATGTTGTGGACTGCTTGCATCAATGTATATTGCCATTACAGTATTATGCTGGGGCTTGCCAAAGCCGTTGGCATGAATTGGTCTGAATGGGTAGTGGTTGGGGTGTCTGTCAGTGCCTGGTGATTTTGCTCATAATGCTGCAGATAATGTCACATTAACTCAATAACTGCCATGTATAGGTCGATGCTCTCTGTGTATGGTTTGTTTTTGGGGGTTTTCTATTTTTGTAAAGAAACAGCTGTTTCAAAATGTATTAGATTTTTCAATTCGTAATTGCTTGATGGTATCTTGCAAAAGAAACTAGTGTATTAACAGGGTTATGGGTTTGTCCATTCAAAGCAACGATGGTGACGTTTTACTCTGTGTCTGCTATATTTCAACCCCCAACTCTACATTAACTCGGCTTGAACTGTTCTTGATATCTATATCTGTTTCAATGCCGTGTCCTTTCTGTCTCTGGAGATCTGCTTCCCTTTCCTTTCAAAATGATGTTAATTAACACACATTCATGATGTACACTTTAAGAACAATGTTATGAAGTCCCTAAAAATAGAAATAACTGTCCAAATTAACTAAGAAATATAAAATTCACATCTAAAAAGAAAGAATTTTATCTAGATATACTCTGTTGCGTGCGCACGCTCGTGCACACACACACACACACACACACACATTAGCATGCATTCACCCCATGTTTGTTGAATTTTTCTTAAAGGTTTGTTTTACAGGAAAGGACACAATACCTAGATCATATGCTCTGAAAGTAACAGCCTGTTGAGGTAAAAATAATAAATAAATAAATAAAAGAACAGAAAAGTACCTTGTCTCTTTACAAATAATCCCATTTTGGTCGGTTGCCCGGTGTTTCAGCACTATACTGGAGTCATGGCTTTATTCAAGGAGACCATGATCTTACAAGCTTACAACACCCACCTCTGTGGCCTTGCCTTCACTCTTCCTCTTTGATTTTTACCTGATGGTAACTGATGTTTGGAAGGATACACTTTGTTCCAAAAATTAGATACCATCTTCACAACATAAACGCAAAATAGATCTGGGCATATGTGTCATATGAATTTCAGAAGGGCAAGGCGTTCATGCCTGTGTGCTCAGAGTTTATTGACAGTTATTTGTTCAGTACAGATGAGAAGGTCTGCTCCAGCAGACAGAACTAATCTTGAAGTGATTACTGTTTTGTGATGAATGAATGATAGGCTAGTATATCGTCATGATGAAGAACCTGAAAAATTAAGTTTGATATCCAGGAATTTCCTTAGAAATTAAAGAAAGAAACCAAACATACCAAAAGATAAGTATTGAAGATTAGGACCTAAATACTTCTAAAAACAGAAGAGTTAAGCTCCCTTGTAATCACACCGAAATCAGCATGGCCTGTACTGTACCATTACTGTTGACCTGTCATTGCCCTTGTATGTATAGCTGGAAATTTCAAATTTATTTTGAAACTCGTCCCTCTCTGTTCTGAAATTCATCTTTGTCAGAATACAGTAAAGTAATAATTGCTGTTGTTGTCAACAAGACTTGCCCCCTTCAACTGACTCGCTATGTTGTTTTTGCTGCTAATCTGATGTTGCCGTAATTTGGGAGTGAGAGGGAAGGGAAAAAGCATGATGTACAGGGAGGGGGAGCATGGGATCAGAAAAGGATATAATGAAAAACGAGAGTAAAGAAAAACACAAAACACTCTTCTGTCAAAGTGAAAGGCTGTGATACTCCCAGAAAGAAAAGTGATGGACCAATTGCTTGCCGGATATGTTTCATTTTATCCTCTGCGGTACAGTGTATGTTGCTACATTAATGTTTAGAGGAGGGGGGGGGGGGATAGGGTTGAGGCAGAAAGCCACTTGCACTTTTCTGATCCAGTAATGTGAGCTTTCAAGTGTTCATGTCTGTTGAACTGTCATTCTTTCCAGCACACTCTCATTATATCAAGAATCTGAATAAAGCTAACGGCCACTTTCTGTATATAGTATAACTCACAGTATGTCTTATTCATGATGAAATAACAATCCAAGAGATGTGCGTAACATTGGGCCAGTGATACTGAACTGTTGCCCGTCACTCTATGTACAGGTAAACAAGTACATATGAAGAGATCATGAATGAAGTAACTCTGTATTCAAGCATAGGTACCTTGATCGATCTGTATAGAATGAGAGATTATGCTTAAAATAAAAAAAAAGATGTTGGGCTTGAAATTGTGTGCCTTACAGTCTTCATGTGTTGGAATTCTTTTCCTCTAAATGTTTAGCGCCCAAACTCAAATCTGGTTTCATTGTAAATTCCAAACACTAATGTGTGTGTATATGTGTATTGCATATACTTGTAGAAAACCCTATCAAGATTTTGTCACTTTTATTCCATGATTAGGTACCAGTATGACTGAAATCATGTTCTTGTTCCAATTGTGTGTGTTTGGGAGCACAAGGTCAGCTTCGTTTTGTCAAAACATCAGTTGTGCAAGGCTGAGTACTTGCAGGCAGGCAGAAATTTAAAAAGTTTATTTTTAAGATTAGAGTTTCGTGTCATCCTTCCTGTCGAATGTTATATTGATTGGATTATGGGACAATCATGTTAAGTGAAATGTGCAAAATTATTTTTGTTTTCCAACATGTTTTTCTTTCCCGGTTACATTGGTGACAACGTTAAAGCATGCCTTAAAATGAATTCTTGTCAAGGCAGGTTGGGTTTTCTGGGGTGATGTTTGAAAAGTGGTATTCTTGTTTGTGTGGGGGTTTCCCTGTTTCAGAATGGCATTTGCAGCATCTGTTTCTGATAAGCGAGTACGTTACTGACAGTGGGGCTGTTGTCAGGAATCAGAATTTCAGCATCCTGTGTCAGTGCTAACATTTCAGACAAAATTTCATGTGTTGATTTTGATAAAATCATAATTTTGTTGAAAAAAAACAACACTTTAGTCACAACCTTAGAAAAGTATAACATGCATGTTGTGTTGAATTGTGAAGAAGTCTAAAAACAACAGATTGTGTTATGACTTAGATTTTGAAATCACCACAAAACGGACTTTTCATGAAACTGTCAACTCCTTTATTGCCATGCTCTGTAAAAGCTCTTTGACAGCTATTATTTGCCAAGGGAATTTTAGTCTGGGGTAAGAGTCAACAACGTAACACTGACCTTTGAATCTAGAGCGAATCTTGCTGCTCTAGAATACAATTGCTGCATACAGCTATATATATCACTGGGTGTACGGGAAAGCTCGAAAAGTATTACTAGTACCATTCCTTTTTTTTTTCTTTTCTTTTTTTTTAAAGAAAGAGTATTGCTTCTTTTACCTTGGGTCTTGATGTCTGTCAGTGTCATTATTTTTCAGTTTAGAAAGAACCAAGACCTACCCACATCTTTTTCTTCTAATACTGTTGACACAGATAAAACACAAAGGAATACATTTTTTTTCATGTTTTTTTATGATACTGCACACTTCTGCTGAGAAGGCTCTTGGATATGAAATATGACACATAGAATCACAGGCATATAATTAGATCTGTTTGGACATCACAGTTTTAGTTTTGATTAGCTCTGAGATGTTTGTGCCTGCACGCATCATCATCGTAAGACATTATTGGCGCAGACGTTTTTCTTGACCTCAGTCTACCTCTTAAGATTTCATGTCCACTATTGAAATACAGAAGAGGAAGTGTTTTCTTTGTGTGAGCACTGTGTAAATGATCCCACCCATTTTATTACTTTTAAAGGGAAAAAAAAAGAACTATGAGTCTAGACTAGTACTGACATGTTAGTGCAGAAGTCAGAAATTAAAACTGATGCATAGGAAGAGACATTTCAAAGATCAGTTATTCTTATGTCTATCAAGGGTTAATGAGGAACAGGGTGGGGTGGGAGGAAGTGGCTTGTGCATCCGGTGATGTTTGCTTCTGTTACCAGCACAAAAAGTTATTCTCACTGTTAATTGTTACAATCATTACATCTGTCCATCTGAACACAATCACCATCACAGCTCGAATCCTGTTTCCCCGTGATCAAGATATACGATGTACGTTACAGAGGCCTATTGTTGTTTTCAATGGAAATTTACCAGTGACTGCATGATTTGACCATGTCTTACATAACACTTGCCAACATGCCTTGATTGATCTTTGTTCGGTGGTTGCTGTCCAGATGATTGGTATATCAGCTTGTTAAATTGATGTCGCTTTTCCTTGTCCAGCCACTGAGGTTTGGTGTTGGTGGCATACAGTGATAAAGTTGGAGTCAGTATATTTTTTAAACTCTGATTATGGTGCAGGAGTTTAGATTTATGATCTATCTTTAGTTTCAGAAGAGCCTTAGTGCACTCAGTTTTCAGCCTTTATGTACATGTCTCCCTACCTCTATGTTAGGAAAGCGTTTAGTGTGTCCAGTGCTAGATGTTGTAGTAAGTAAGGTGCAGTGTTGTTGAAGTGTCTTCAGAGCCTGGCTAAATAAAATGCATCCTGATTGCAGCTAAGAATTACTGCAAAATCGGTCTGTATATGTGTGTATGAATATGTCAAGTACAACAAATTGATTCTTCAACAGTTAAAGTAACACAAGAGTCAATGAAGTATAGAATCTACAGAATTCCTGAAGAATAGTTGTTGATATGTTGTTTATTGTACAGCTTTTTTGCTAACTGTGAATTGTTCATCTTCAAACATCCTCCCTGGCCCCCCGTCCCCTCCTCCTGTACAGTACAAAGACTTGCAGGAGCAGAAGAGATGCTTGATACACAGACAGAAATGCTCAGTGGTGGAGGGAAGGCAGGTGCAATCAGTTGAGCATGTCTGCAACACCAAGAGAGTTGACAGTGCAGAATGGGCCTGCGCCAGTACTCTTACCGCTAGGACGTTTCTTAGTGCAAAGCACCGTCATTAGGGATTTTTGTTACTTTAAAGTAAATGCACCAAGGATTGTTATATATGTCATTATGAGGATACGAATCTTCAGTAGCTGATTAAGAAGAGGTCTTAGCCTGAATTCCTTTTTTTTTTTTTCTTTTTTTTTTTAGCAACAACAAAAATAACAACAAAAAATGGGTGTACATGGTGGAAACTGCATGGGCCGGGCCTTTGTGATTAAACACACTGTACATACAATTTCGTCTGTATTTTACAACACACAACAATTTGGTATTTAAAAAAAAAAAAAAGATATATTAAATGCTCTTGTGTATGTTATTGTATGGACCGTCTCAGCTCGAGTTCGCTTCTTGTGCCTGCAGCGTGTTGTCAGTTCTGTCTGTTCAGTGTGCATGTGAGACTTCTGGCTGCTGCTAAATGTCTGATGGTGTCGGTGCCCAGCCCTCAGGGGGGGGGAGGCATCAGCTTCATACGGTCGTTCCCCAAAAGTATTGGAGGGTGGGTGGGCTCATTGTAATGTGACGGTGTGTGGCACTCCAACCAAACAGCCAATGAGAATGACTTTGGTCCAAAAAAGCATTATTTTCTAAGTGCAGTGTACGTACGTACTTGTTTTACAGGCCTGGGTTCTGCTGGGGGAGAGATGGGTCAGTGTGGCGCACTTGTCTTGTGACTTGTCTCTTGTCGACAAATCTTCATTTTGTGAATAAAATGGAAATCAACTGTTCTTTTGGGGTTGTTGTTTTGTTTTTGTTTTTTGTTTGGTTTTGCTGTCCCCACTCCCCCTTTCCTTTTCTGAACCATCTAACACATCTTTCTCCCTCGTCTCCATCTGTCTGCCTGCCTGCCTCTCTCTCTCTCTCTCTTTCATGAAAACTTTACGAAGTCATTCAAGATAAACACATGCACACATATAAAGTTACTTAAAAGTAATCTACAAAAGTTGAATAAAATCATTTGGTACTTCATCATACTTGTTTGCTAAACCTTTGAGATGGGGGAGGAGAATAACTAGGAAACATAAGTTAGTTACTTTACATGTGTAAACATAAACATAATTATGTAACACTTGCATACATGTGCATATTTTTTTAAGCATGCAGTGTTATAGTGCATGGTCTGGTGGCAGACATACAAAGAACATCACAAGCATTTTAAACTAAAATAACCCCGCAGTCGGAATCCAGCTACATAAATGGTGGACAAAAACGGTCGCATACGCAAAAATCTCACCATTTGTGAATCTCAGAGCTCTTACTGAGGAACGGGTGGGGTGGGG
>JAUZNI010199791.1:0-11986 GCA_034780235.1 Concholepas concholepas | reverse complement strand
TACTTTACTGATGAATTTCTTTTACTACCCAGCCACACAGCAACTGTTTTTCCTTTATTCAGAAATAACCCAGAGACCTTTCCAAAACATTCTACCGTTCTTACAGTTTCTTCAAATGAAGTCTTATCGCCATCTAGAAAAATTTCTGTGTCATCAGCGTACTGAGAAATCTTAATCTCCGTTTCGGCTATTTTAATTCCTTTGATCTGTTTATTTTCTTTGATCATAATGCTAAGAATTTCCACGCAGAGAATGAACAAATATGGCGATATTGGATCACCTTGTCTACATCCACGGCTGATATTAAACCAATGAGATATCTTTCCATTTATTGATATTGCTGATTTTATACCGGTATAAAAGGTGACGATCCATCTCTGAATTTCACAACCAAATCCAAAGGCGTTAAGAACTTTGAACATGAACTTCCAGTCTACCGAGTCGAAAGCTTTTTCAAAGTCTAGGCATAGAAGTAAGCCGGGAATGTCATGACTTTTTGTGTAATCAATGAGGTCAAAAATGAGCCGTAAATTATCACCAATAAAGCGACTGGACATAAAGCCAGTTTGGTCCTCACTGATCACAGAGGGGAGGATTCCTTTGATTCTATTAGCAATGCATGTGGATCCTATTTTGTATACAGTATTGAGGAGAGAAATAGGTCTCCAGTTTTTTATAAAATGTTTTGGTTTGTTTTCTTTTGGCAGACATATGATTATGCCTTCTTTTTGTGTTGATGACAATTCCTTTTTTCTAAACCCTTCGTTTAGTGATCTAACGACCAATGGTCCCAGCTTTAGCCAGAAGACCTTGAAAAACTCCGCCGAAAATCCATCTGTTCCTGGACTTTTGTTATTTTTCATTGTTTTTAAAGCATTACTTGCTTCCTCCAATGAAATTAGCCCTTCCAGGGATTCCATTTCCTGAGCAGATAACTTTGGTAGGTTTTCTGTATTTACTAAATTGGTTACCTCTTGCTCATCCAGTTTTCTATGCGTATATAACTTTTCATAGAATTTTTTTGCTTCATCTGTTATTATGTTTGTTTTATATGTCTCTTCTCCACTGTCCAAAATTAATTTAATGATTTGCTTACTGATATAATTTCTCTTTTCAAGATTGCAAAAGTATCTAGTAACCTTTTCCCCATCTGCAACCCATCTGGCTTTTGATCGGAGTAGTACGCCTTTCATCTTATGTTCTCTAATTGAAATCAGTGCTTGCTTATCATTCTCTAACTGCTGAATCTCGTGTTCTGTTAAGGTCACTTTCTTTTCCAAGTTCTCAATGCTTTGTTCTAAATATTTTTGCTGTTCTTCCTCTTCTTTTTTCTTCTTTTTAGCGTAAGATATTGTTTTTGCTCTTACCTCCATTAGAACGAGATCTAACAGCAGTTGGTCAGAAATAGTGAAATGAATGTCGGATTTAGGAACAGCAGCTATGTTGTTTTTATCATAGGGTGATGCTGCATATTCAACTATAGTTTTGTCAATAAGATCGTTAATTATGTTTACAAATTGTTTATCCTTTAACAGTGAGGAATTAAATTTCCAAAAAGTACTTCTCTTTTCTTCTACACCGAACTGCAGGTGTAACATAACAATAGAGTGGTCTGTTCTGTACCCAGGCTTAATGTCAGCTTCCCTGATAGAAGTGGAAAGCAGGTCTGATATGAGGAAAAAATCCAGTCTGCTTTGCTGATATGGAGTATTTCTACGCCAAGTATAGCGCCTCGTTTCTGGGTTAAGTTCACGCCATATGTCTACTAAGTTAAGGTTGTCTATTAAATTTTCAACTTGCTCTTTTGCCTTGATATTATTGGGATGTTTGTAATTATGATAGTCCTTACTGAAATCCAATACCAAATTCCAATCTCCACCAATAAGGATGTGATCATAATCATAACTTTTAATCTGCTCTTGTAGTTCTTCATAAAATTCAGGATGATCCCGGTTAGGACCATACAGACTAACAATAAGGAAGTTTTTATTTAACATCTTCATGGAGACCAAAATGTAGTTGCCGTTAGGATCTTTGAACACTTTTTTAACTTCAAATTCAAAATTGTTATTTAACAGAACTGCAACTCCTCTAGAATTTGAATTATAGGATGCAAAATACGACTTATAGCCCCATTCGGCATGAATGCAGTTCTCAATTTTAGGGTCAAAGTGTGTATCTTGCAATAGGTATATAGAATATTCTTTTTTCCTTAAAAAATGAAACACGTCTCTTCTCTTTTGGAAGTTGCCCAATCCTTGACAATTCATTGACATAATTTTCACTGATACATTGTTCATTCTATATGTTTTTTAACAAGTATACCACATGTCCAAAATGTAATGATCCAAATCCAAAAACCTGAGTCTGGTAAAAATGGCCCTTTGATCTTCCTCATTTCCCTTTGGGTGACATGGATAGCATCACAAGTACACACATACATGAGCGAGGCTAGAGTTTTATCCATAAACCAAAAAAATGCATGCATACACACCTTACCTACAAACACGAACCTGACATACATCATACACACAAAAGAAAACCGTAGAAACCGATGCCCTTTAGA
This sequence comes from Concholepas concholepas, assembly GCA_034780235.1. NCBI lineage: Eukaryota > Metazoa > Mollusca > Gastropoda > Neogastropoda > Muricidae > Concholepas > Concholepas concholepas. The sequence continues at coordinate 9,420 of JAUZNI010199791.1, read as the reverse complement.
CTGACCGTAGCAGGCAAGCCAACGGACAACGCGGCGCAGACCAGCAAGTGCTCGCCCATGGATTCCTGACCATGTGATGCAGAATCGACAATATATACCAGGCCTCTCTACCATCTTCGTTTTTCAAGACCATTAGATAATGACCCAGCTTGAGAAGAGACATACATTATAGTCAGTATGCCAAAACCAAGAAAATCACCATTTGGTGTATACTGAAAAGGTTCAGGCTGGCTGAAGCTGTTTCTGGACTCTACCTTTGCAGTGCCACCATTAATTTGCTGCATGCCCAGATAGCTTTGCCAGCTGTCTCTAAACTTTGTCCGCCTGCTCGCTTGTCCACTGCATCAGCTTCTCATGAAGTGTCACATTCACAAACGGTTTATGTCTGCACTACAATGTTAACAGCAATATTTTTGTTAAAAAAAAAAGAACCGGACTCACATGCATCTCAAAGTTAACTAACAAGACTAATCTTGTCTTTGAAAATAACTACGCACTGTAATCATTACAGAAAGTGAAACTGATTTTTGTTGTTGTTGTTGTTCCTTAGCTAGAGCTCTGGGGTTCACCAGTGGTGAGATTTTTGCATATACAACCACTTTTGCCCACCATTTAAGGTAGCTGCATTCTGACTTGGGGTTTGTACTGCGATTTTACATATAGATCATCCCCGAACACAAAATCAGGGGCACAAAGTTTAATGCTGACACAATATATTATTATCGGGGCAAAGAGTTTAACCATGACACTGAAGTTTCAGTTTGATCTTGTTGGAGCCCAAGTCTTTTTACAGTTATATCAGGGCTGTTACCATGACGATGTTAACTCAGAGTGAAACAAAATCAATCTGATCCGTCATCAAAACAAATCCTTTCACACATATCAAACTTTTTTATACTGTTTGTGACATGTCATCCTGACCTTAGAATTATATATCCTGAGGGCAATAAAGCTGTGGGGAAGATGTCAGCCATTTTGCCTGATCTATCGATCTCAGATTACAAAAATAAGGTGTTAAAAAAAATCTAAAAAGTAAGCTAAAATAGATCAAGGCCATACTGATACAGGTAACACTGCAGAAAGGACATCCTACATCCATTCCATAATTCAGTAGTACTTGTGCCAGTCCCATAACTCAACAAACTTGGCTCAGATTTATTTTCAGTCCATTCTGATAGTGATTGGAGACAGGTCTAATAGCTGTTTTCTACTATCAAAAGTTCAGCTGCTATCCTTCCATAGAGAATATCTCTACTGTCTCACCAGTCAGCGTCATGGGTATTCAGTGTTGTCTGCTACACTCTCTGACAATACTATATTGTGTCTCCAAATGGCTCTATCTAATAACTGTAACGGGAAACTTCGTGGATAATAAGACCACTCATGCTGATTATTTTGTCCATGTATGAGACTGAAGGTCTGCCTTCCTTTTTGGCAATGTTTTTCTTTTTGCATGACATTTTTTGAGTGCATGTTTCTCGGCTAGAGCTTTGAGATTCACTAATGGCGGGATTTTTGCGTATGCGACCGTTTATCCACGATTAAAGTAGCTGCATGATTTCAGGGATGATGGCTAAATACAACACCAGTGTGCATGGGTTTTTAAAATATTGTCAACCATTCTTACATGCGCGCTTAGAGGCAGTATAAATAGCATCCCCACCTTCTGGAAATTCGGTGCTAAGAATGCCCTCTTTTCTATCCTTCTCTTTGTTTCTGCCTTGTTCCTTTTCTTCCTGTCACCTCCTTCTTGTCTGTTTCTGCCTTTTTTTCCAGAAAGACTTAAAAGAGAACAATTCTCTCCCATGCCAAAGTCGGATGTGCTGAGACTGACTTGTCAGGCACTTAAGGGCAGTGCAACGCATTTTCGGTCATATGACACAATAGCTGCTGTCTGAGAGTTTGACGAAGATAAAGTACTAACAGCCACACAAAGGCACGGATAACGCATACAATTTTTTTATTTTTTTATCCATGATTTATTTTTATATACCAACACATCTTTGTTCAAATACAGATTGAAAGAAAAAAGAAGCTCAATATGTAAATTCAAAACAAACAAACAAAAATAAAGCTTACATTAATTTTTTCCCTTGAAAGGGCACTCTCTGATTAAATATTCTATAAAAACACACATTCACATTGTCATGAGCTTACTGTAATAAACACATTTTTTGGTTGTGTTTATGAAAAATACTACATGATTTTTGAGACAGAAAAAAAACAGCTTATAGCAGAAAATAGCAACGTAAGTATGCACCATTAATGAAAAAAACAGCTGAACATTCAAATACCTCAAAAACACATCCATGCATCTCTATAGCTATACTTTATCTACTCTAAGTTCTCATAATACAAATACTGAACACATTGCTGGAACATTAATATCAGTCTGACATCATCTCTGTTTATACATAATGTTTACAATTTAAATGCAAACTCTTGACTTAGGGCCGAGCAGCAATAACACTGATTATGGATTTCAGAATTGTTCACATCAAAGAATAAAAACAAAACCTAAAACAGAACAAAGCACCAGCCAACCAGCTTTTGCACACCATTCTGACCCAATGTCCACTTTGATTTTTTTGCTGCCTCAGTTACAAGGATCATGAATACAACGGTCAATACGACAAAAACACAAAGATGGAGGTTATAAGTATCTGAAGAGCAGCTAAAATAAAGCAGATTAAGACGTTTTTGTTTCTCACACTGAAAGTTCAAACTCTGATCCTTGTCAGGTATGGAGTGATAAATGTATCAGCTATTTCAAAAGGAGGAAGCAGGTATGACAATAATTATGTTCTCAATTGGACGGTGTGATAAACAAAATGGTTGTTGACTTGATAACTACCTGCTACAGATGGTAACTAATTTGAAAAATGGACGCAAACCTCTGATGAGACTGAAGCAAAGCACTACACAATATCTAGTAACCACTTGTCAAGAAACATTTTCTTCACAACACATATAGGGTTTAAGGTATGTGGTATACAGTACATAATATATATGTAGTAGGTGTCATAGATGTCACGCATGCTTGACTAATCTCAACTGATTTACAGTAATATATGTTTCATTCATAAATGCTGATAACCAAACATAAATTTTCTTTATACAGACACAGCAGTGTCTTAGTTAATGGGTGATGGATTCAGAGATATTCACATAAAAAAGCCCAAACCAAACCCACAACTAAACAACAAACCCCTTCCCATTAATCTCTCACTGGGAAAAAACAAATCTACATGGAAAGAAATAACAACAGACATGCAAATCAAAGGCACTTGCATGACATCCGCAAATATAATATGGCATCAAGAATTTAGATATATCTGTAACGGGGAAAAAGTGAAAATTCACAGTCTTAGATAACTTTGGAACTTCAATTTGAGCCTACAATATAAACTTGGGTTCAAATTAAATGTCATACATCCTTCATCAAAAACGCATTCATTTAAGCCAAAAACAAAATAAAATCTCTAGCAAGAATTTGCTTGTTGCAGCCAACTGCAAAGTCCACTTATTCTTTCAAACTTACAAAAATATATTCATTCAATATCAAGATAATTTTACAGTAAAAAACAAGACAACATTGTTAATCAGATAGGATAGATTAAAAAAAAAACACCCAGATAATCCATTTACATAACTGTTCAATTCACAAAATTGTATCCACCTGCTATGAATACAAAACAGCAACATCTCTGTACTCTCTTTTGGTTCTTTTGTAGTCACTGAAAAAGGGGGTTGGAGGAAGGGCAAAGTGAGAGTGGGTGGGGTGAGAATGTGTGTTATGGCAAAAGGAACTACGAGAAAAGAGCAAGAAAAGAGAGTGCAGATGACAAAAGAGAAAAGATATAACAGATATAAATGCAGTGCACCCACAAATACTGATGTATATGGAGCATTGTATGCCTATATTGTATGTGCTATAAGAACATTGTAAATCAGAAGTAAAAAAATGTTTACGTCTTTTTTTTTTCTAAACATAAAAACCAATCGCAACAGAAAAAATGCTTACAGACTAACTCTGTGCTGTCTTAAATGTTCCTAAAACCCAAGAAAAGTATGAAATACAACAAAACCAAAAACAGTATTGAACATCAAAAATTACCGACAAGTATACAACAAAAAAGGAAAAAAAACATCCTGCAACTTTCATCAAAACAAATAAAACCAACAATAGTATCAAACATGAAAAAGGTTAGAACTGAATAAACATAACCGCTGAATGTAAGCGATGTAATTTCCTTCATCTTCCATTTACAGAACAAACAAAAAAGTTTTTCAAAACACAGAAACCAAAAAATCCAACCAAACAAAAACAAACCAACAACAAAAGGTCCAAAACTTGATTCTCTGATCTTTAGTCGACACTGACACCAACCAACAAGCTAAGGTCCAGTAACATTTTCTTTCCCATGCGGTCCCACTTTCTCCAGCTTTTTAGCACCCTCGGCCAACTCTCCCTACTTGTCATTGCGGACTTCCTGGTCATGGTGCACCAAGCCAATCAGGGTGGACAGCCGGCGGGCGCGGATCTTGCTCCAAATGACGTGGTCAGTGAGTGACAGGATCTGAGCCGCTTGTAGTGCTGCTGCCTCAGGGTAGATCACTGTACTGCAACCCACACCTGTAAACAGTGCATCGACCGACTTTTAATTTATGTTGTAGTGTTGCTCAGCTGATTGTTGAAACCATCAGGATGCCATCATACCATTCTTGCTTGTTAGTGATCTAATCAATTATAATGGTTGCATAAATCCGTATTACCAAAACAAAAACATAAACAGGAGACAGAGAAAAAAACCCACAACAAACAAAACAAAACAAAAACACCCAACAAATTCGAAAGCAACCTAACAACCAAGAACTAAAATAACAAAATCATCTGATCTAACGATTTCCTAACCTATCAAAATGAGGAAACTCAGAGCAGAAAATGAAATGCATTCTCAAGTATGTAAATAAACCTTGCACTCATCTCTAGCGTACGCTTTCATTACCTCACTAACCGCGCAAGCCCCCCACCTTCTCTTTAACATTCCCCTCCCTCTCCCAATCTACACAACTCAAGTCAAGTCAAAAACACTTTAATCATCCCTTGAAGGGCAATTACAACTCTGCATCCATGAACTCATATGTAATACCCGTGACACATAAAACATGGCTACATGGCTAAAAAGTCAATCTCACATTCAAGATGCAAAAAAAAAACCACACACAAAAAAACATTATCAATAAAAGTTCCCAACAATCAGTTCCATATAACGGCAGGGTTCCTCTAGGCTCAAGTTGTTGAAAGAGAACCTGAAAGTAAAGGGACAGGGTAAGAGTAAAATACCTTCTTTTTTTTTTTGAGGCAGTAGCATTCAGAGGAAAATGCAGGTGACAAATAAGAGATACAGAGTGTATGTCCATTCTGTTCCTTACTCTTAGTCATCCGTGTATTGTTTACATTTTTGTGCCTAAAATTCTTTAGCATTAAGAGTCACATTGAAATCTCCAGATGAAATCTGGAACATCTTCACTTAGAAAAAGGTCTTAAAAGTATAGAATCATGATGCGTTTTCTTTTTATTTCAAACACATTCCGTTCCTTAAAATTTCTGTTCATTCCATTAGCCTTTTCTTTATGTTTTTGTTGCTCACACTTTCATGAACTGTAAGCAAAGAAAAAGGATTCCTGATTTCTTCAAATTTCAAAATGATGTTCAAGCCCTCTGACCTGACGGCATTCTCAGGGAGGACCAGACGTCCTGTGCTCCCCAGTCAGGTGTCACAGGTGGACAGTTGATCACTGGCCAGGTGGCGTTGCCGGACAGCACAGGACCCAGACCGTTGCTGCGACCCGCAATGGCAATGAACACTGTGGGTATTCCCTCCCCTGAAAAATAAACAGCACCCAGAAATGAAGTATCATAGATGTACCTGAAATTCGAGCACATACTTCACTCCTCTGCAATCCTATGAACACATTTTGCCCATAGCTGCTCTTTATTTTTCTTCTAAATCTATACTTTATAAAATTCACCACAACGTCTGCCCAAGTTCTATGCAACTGTATGAAAAAAAAAAAAATTGTAAAAATTGGTGCAGAAATCGACTTATACCATGACTGACGAGTAAAAAAAATTATACACCTGCTTAATGTGTTTACTTTTATCATCATTTCAAAAATCATCTTAAAGCTGTGACCTCCTCTGATGTTAAACTAAGACCTACACCATGACCACTCTGCTATACACTTCCCACTGTTCACAAGTTCATCACAACATTTTAGTTTTCTACATTCTTCTACTCTTCTTGACCACCTGGGGAATGTTCTACTCATCTGTGTATCATTGCCTTTAAAGGAGCAGATGCTAATTTCAAAGCTTCTTTATCACCAGAGGTGTTATACGCTAGTATCCTCAGAAGAATGCATGTTATATATATATATATATATGTCTACTGATCAGCTTAGTGATTGTCACTGTCTCCAGTTTTCTTCAGTGATGTAACCACTGTGGCTTTTCAAACTATCTCTGTATCAAAAAAGACCAGAAAATAGGACAGTCTTGTTCAGCCCGCACTTTTATCTCATGATGGGTATAATTGACGGGACTTCTGCTCACACTCTAGTGTTGTGGTTTAGCAAAACCATTGGTATTTTCTTCTTGTTCCCCTGAAAACTCCTTTTGTAACTGAACTGCCTTGAATACTTTCAATTTAAAATCCACTTTGCTGCTGAATAAACTGATATCCCATCTTTGAGTATTTTTAATTCTAAAACCCACTTTGCTGTTGAATAAGTTGACATTACATGCTGAAATCACACACACACACACACACGCCCGCACACACACACAAATACAGTGTAACAAAATCTGCCAACCAAAAACTCTTCTATACAAATAAAAACTACCTTCACTCCCACCCCTTCCCAAACACAATAAAACGATAACAAACAAAATGAGACCAGACCTTCATACTCGTGCAGCATGTTGATGGCGATCTCTGTGGCTTTGTGGGCAGACACAACGCGCAGTTCACAGGGGACCCCCAACTCCCTGCAGATTTTCTGGATCTTTTCCCCGTGAGCCTTGTCTGAGAACGACCCCATGATCACCACTACCCGACTCTTGGGTTTGGTCCACAGCAGCTGCAACACACAGTCCACAGGTTACCTACTGTTTGGTGATCATGTCTCTGGGTCTGGAGCTTTTTATGCGCTTTATAAATCATAGACTCATTCATTCATAACTCGTAAGGAACTGAAGGACTCATGTTTCGAGAACTATCATGTTAAATGGAAAAACTGTCTGAATCAAGCATACTTTTCTTTCCTTGTAGGCATGACAAAGTTCCATTAAGTCTTCAAGTGCCAGAGAATGTACTTAAGTTTTGCAATGCACATGCACTATCTCACACATACACACTCCTTCACACAGACACACCCCTTCACACAGACACCCCCCTTCACACAGACACACCCCTTCACACAGACACACCCCTTCACACATACACACCCCTTCACACAGACACACAGCTACCTACATGGACTCGTTCAGCCACCCACTGGAAGTTGCGTTTGACTGTCTCCAGTCCTTCTGCGGTGACTGTCTCCAGTTCCCTGTACACCTGTTTGTCCTTCATCAGTCGTCGGTCACCTGCCGGCCACAACCGCCATGAATCGCTGTCAATCACGTCTGCCACCACGATGTCACCTGTGGGGAAAGCCAATTAAAATAGTTCATTCATCCTGTACAGGCCAATCATACAACTACCAATAAACATATTGTGTTCCCTTTGTCTTTACTGTGTGTCCCTCTGTAACATCAAACTTCTTTGGTCCTATGAAAGACTACAAACATCAAACTGAAAACCACCTGATTTTGCATATCTGAAAAGACAACAGCACAACTTGGCAGAGTGTATGAATTATTGGTGTACCATTCTGATAAGCTGTCTTCTACAGTATGAAAATAAAAACACTTTACAGTCATGCATAAAAAACACATGAAGTGTGCATATACTATTATAGACACACCCAATGACACCGTGCGTGCACACACACACACACAAACACACACTTACACACACAAACTTCAATGCACACACACAGACACACACAGACAGACAGACAGACAGACACACACACACACAAAGTACCGCTTCCAGCCAGGACGCCAAACTCGATCTTCATGTCGATGAGGCTGCAGTCCAAGGATGCCCATGCTTTCTCCAGGATCTCAAAGACAGTGACGGTGGTCTGGGCCATCACCTGGTAGTCGTCAGCGCCGATCACCTTCCCGCCCACACTCAGCTGGGCCATCAGCAACTGCTCCCGCGACCACTGAGGGTCATTGTTGGCGTCATCCTGAAGACAACAAACAACTGAAGCTGAATTCTGTTCAGAGACAGGGATGAGTGGAAGGGTGGAGGGGAGGGGCAAGTTTGTGTGTTTTTTTAAAATCATTAATGTGCGCGCACACACACACGTGTACACACACACAAGTGTACACACACACATATACACACATACTCTCTCACATACACACGCACACGTGTGCAAGTGAGTGTAAACGCAGAAAGACATGCAAGCGCAGAAGCCTACATGACCTATGCTATGCATTCCATGTTAACATTACTGAGGACGACCTGGCCAGGCCTAACCAGAACAGTGAGTCCATGAATCAGGGCTGACTCTCACCAGCTGCTCAACACGGCGGCTTTCTTTTCAGTTTTATAAAGCTTGACATGTGGTTTTCAACTTTCTTATGAGTCTTTTGTACATCTGCATTTTTGTTCAAGTTTTGTGTTGCTTTGTTACATGCACGCACGCACGCACACACGCACGCACACACACACACACATGCACACGCACACACACACACACAGGTGACTGGTCGTAAAAAAGTACATGACTGCTATGTCCGTTATCCTCAGAAATAAATAATACTAAAAAATAATAATAACAACACACACACACACAAAAACACATCCCATGTTTTTTCCAATTGTGTACGTAACCTGAAACAAAAAAAACAACGGCAAACCAACAAAGTCACCTTGAAAAAGGTTTCCAGCTTGGGTGGACTGAAGCGCAGGCCCTCCTTCACCCCGGGGTGGCGCTTCAGGAAGGAGCCGGTGGCCACCCGGCGTGTCACCCACTCGATGGGGATCATCTCACAGTGCTGGGCCACCAATGCCGTGTCTGTAGCCTTCTTGATGAAGTGAGTCTTGAGGCCTGCACACCATCCCCCCCAGTCAGTGCTGTGCTCCCTTACACACTACACACCCCTACATTCAGTGCTGCGCTCCCTTACACACTACACACCCCCACAGTCAGTGCTGTTCTCCCTTACTGTTACACACTACACACCCCCACAGTCAGTGCTGTGCTCCCTTACTGTTACACACTACACACCCCCAC
>JAUZNI010199790.1:2241-17193 GCA_034780235.1 Concholepas concholepas | reverse complement strand
CACACACACACACGTCTGCAAGGGGGGAAAAAAGGGATGAAATCATCATGATGGCAATAATACAGTTGATAAACCCAACAACTTCAATCAAAGCTAATTTTTTTTATAGTGGCCTAATCAAATTTCAGGCTGTGTACATTTCATGCATGACACAGGAAGAAACACGAACAGAGAAGCGATCATTGGCATTGCATTCATGAAACTAAACAGTACACAGGAAGAAAAAAAGAGATAATTGCATGAACATGATGAAGTGTAACACATTCAGGAAAGTAATGATTAATATCTAACTCTAAGTTTCCATTATTTACACAATATGACATTCCCATAACAGTTGTTTTTTTCTTGAAAATTTGAATGGGTTGGAATGCAAGAAGTGCCATAGTTACAGATTGAAGCAAATGAGAACATTCATGACTGAGTTTGAATAGCCTATAGGCCTAGGCCCTTAGGCTAATCAAAATGGCAAGAGATATAAATTTTATATCCTGAAAATATATATATACAATATATCTAATCAGCATGTTGGGTAATTGCTTACAAATAAGTGATGGACAGTCGGTATTTTGGACACACTACTTGCTGTGCAAACCATCTATAATCTTCCTGATCATATTCATAGAGCTATGAATATGATCAGGAAGATTATAAAAGGTTTGCACAGTACAATTGAGAGATTGCATGATCACAGTTGATTGAGTCTATTCATTGATAATCTTAATTTCCAAGGGTAACATAAACTTATACTTGTATAATATCCTTTTTTTTTCATTTGCTAGATGCCAATATGGTCTTGTATATTGTACAGCAGCATAACTTTTGTTTTGTAAGAAGATTAGATGATTCATAATTTTAAAGTTTTTTGTTTTTTTTAAAATTAAGTGTGTGAAAAACGAATTTAATAATATATATGTTCATAAAAAATGAACCTGAAGACAATATTAATATTATTATGATTATTTACTGGGAGGGTGGAGTTGAACAACTAAGCTTGAAACAATTTACTGATAACATTCTAATGCTGTTTAGTGTACTCACTACTTGCTTGAGGGGTTGTTTTTTTCCCATCTTTTCAGTTGAACTGTGTATTTTATTTTATCTTTTTTAATATATTTTTTACCAAAGTATTTGTTAGATGCTTGATGTTTATCATGAGATGGTATAAAATTAATATTTATCTAGATTATATATGATAATATATATTGTGGTTTGCTCTTCCAGATTGAAGATAATGATCAAGGTTACCCTTTAAGCACATTTTGTGTGCCAAAACACTATGAAGAAGACTTGGAGCATGTTCTGATCCCTGCTGGGCTCATACACGACAGGTTAGTAATATTGATTTTGATATTGCTTGTTTATTGCAGTATTTATGGTATAAATTCTAATTAATTATTAATTTGACAACTTATCAGTGTTTGCAATTTATGTCAGTCTCATTCTCACTGTCTCAGTTAAAATTGTGAAGAGTAAATAGATATTTAATCAGTTGTTTTAATCTTGATTATATCTGTGTGAGATGTCTATCATTCTTTGAAGTGTACAATATTGGCTTGGTTATTTTTTTCTTGCTGATTTGTTCAAAGCAAAGAAAGAAATATTTGATTTGGCAATAAGATAGTTGTGTCAATATGAAAAAATATCAATATGTGTGTGTGTGTGCGTGTGCGTGCGTGCGTGCGTGCGTGCGTGCGTGAGTGAGTGAGTGAGTGAGTGAGTGTGAGAGAGAGTGAGAGTGCATGCATGCGCACAAGTGTTTTTGATTTTAAATTAAAGGAATAAGTACTGTAGTATATGATAATTATATGATATCACATTATTAGTAGTAGTAGTACATAACTTCATCAAATAGTAGTATTAGTACATTAGTTATCAAAGATGTAGTTCATTTCATATTGAATAAATCCATTCAGCTGACAGTTTACCCTTTAATAAAAAAAATTCTGACCTTGTTAGTGAATCTTTGAAGGCATGGTGGATTCTTTTTTTGTTTTTGGGTGCAACCTATTGAATTTGAAGGCTGCCGTGAAAACTGGGTCTTTGATTTGTTCTTCATCTTCTCATGCTGCCATTTGTATTTAAAGAACAAAGTGAAGACTTATGAATCCTTTAGGTCTTTAGAAAGTCACTGATCAATTTCAAACTGATTCTCTATAGTCTATAGACATCTGTTTGGTCAATAGTGCATGTGGGGATTTTCACAATCTCCTGGGGAAGAAGACAGTTATTGCAAGAGCTTGCCATGGAGAAAGAAAAGGCCTGACAGTGATTTTATCAATATGGACCTCAGTAGTAAAGTTCTAGTATTGAGTGTACTACTGTTGACTACGCTTAACTTTCATTCTCAACCTTTTTTCAATTTTGGGGTTTGTTTGTTTGTCGTTTAAAAACATTTGTTTCAAGCTATAACCATGCCAAAATGTTAAGATGCCTACAAAATGTGCAATTATCCATGGACAAAAGTTTGCATCAAATATGTCGATGTGTTTTTATCATTATTATAAAGCAAAAAATCACGACAAAGTACTAAAAAATATTTTGGAACCTGTTTGGAAACAAAATCTCTTTTGATCACCAGTGATAAAAAAGTCAAGGAAAAGAACTGACAGGAGGTAAGTAATGTCAGTAACTAAGTGACAGAGCAGTGTTAGCCATGACCACATGTATGCAGAAAGGTAGGAATCATTTGCCTTTACCCATGGAATGTACACATAGCATGGGGCAGGTCAAATATTGCGAAAAGTCTGATGCCATTATAGAAACATTTATATTCTGACATTTACTAGTTAGGAGCTGATCAAGATACTTAGATAGACTGTGTAACCTGTAGGTCAAAAGGTTGTGTCACTCAGGTGCAATCAGTGAGTGGCTACAAATGACAAAGAAAGTAGGTTATTAGGTTATGTCCGGTGCAGTGTGTCACGGTTTATATATATGGACCCACGTGATTTTGTAGACAATGTTTTGTTTCGTCCTTGGCACATATTTCATTTATTTGCATAACAATCAGGTAGTGTCAAAAGTTATCAGGAAGGCTTCTACTAAAATGCAGTGTGAAATTGGACTTGAATTGGTTTTCAGTGTGTCTTCTGAGTGAGTGTGTGTGTGTGTGTGTGGCACTGTGTGTGTGTGTGTGTGTGTGTGTGATACTGAGTGTGTGTCACACTCTGTGTGTGTGTGTGTGTGAGACAGAGACAGAGAGACAGACTCAGAGAGGGAGAGAGAGAGAGAGAGTGTGTGTGTGTGTGTGTGTGTGTTCATGGATGCACTTTTGCAAATGCTGTTAAATCTATGTTTTGCTGAATGAAAAAAGAATTCCATTAAAAAAAATTTGGCTTACAAGATGACTTTGTTAGCGGAGGAGAGGGAGGTAGCGGTTAGAGGGAGGTAGACATTTAAACCTTACATTATGCACTTTACACAGTTATAATACAGAATCTTTATTTACAGTGCTTTTTCTCTGCTTTAAAAAAAATCCCAACCCAACATATTGATCATGAATATTGTTCGCTATCTTGGTTTCAGAACAGAACGTATGGCTCGTGACATAATCAACGACTTTCAGCATGAGGCCATCGTTGGACTCTGTGTGTTGAAGGGAGGGTACAAGTTTTTCACAGATCTGCTAGACAAGATCAAAATCATCAATCGCAACAGCGGCCATTCTGTACCAATGTCGGTTGATTTCATCCGTCTCAAAAGTTATCATGTAAGTGTCTTTAAAAATTTTTTTTATTCTTTCATGAAAGATATCTCATTATCTGGCAAATTGCAAGGTTTTAAATTTTTTTTTTTTTTAAGTCAGACAACTAAATCTATTTCTGAAGGAATGTGAAAATGGGTGAATTTGTTTGTGTATATTCATTTTCATTATTAATTTTCTTGCTTTTTATCTTTGCATTTTAAAAAACTTATTTGTCTATAGACAGATTTATTTATAAATGTATACATTGATGTGACTTGCAGTTTCCATTCCCAGCGGGCACTGCAGGCACTGTTACTTTCAGAAATTAAAGTAGTGTGGTTGCATTGTTCATGTTTGTACATAGGCATGCTTTGCTTTGTTGTTGATGTTTCTTGTAGAAATTAGGTAAACACTACCCTGACCCTGTCAGTCTAAATGAATGAAAGTATCATCTCTTGCTGTTGCATTGTCACTTGCACTGACCACTGAATCAACCTCTGAGTGTTTTTAGCCAAGTTTGAATGGTGGAATAAAGCAGACCAATCCAAAATAAAATTCCTCCCCCCCACACAACAACAACAAAACCCCCCAGAAAACCCTATGAAATTCAAATGAATGAATGAATAAATTCATGATTTATAAAGCGCATAAAACTCCCAAACCTCAAGACATGAATGCAGCGCAGATGAGAAGTATGAATATCCTAGCTTAAGGGATGTTTCTGTTCTTCTTCCATACCGTCAGCCCCTCTTTTCTTCTTGTTTCTTCCAAAAACCAGTAAATTGATATTCATGAATTTTCAGGTAATTCTTTTTCTTCAGAGGTATAAAGAAAATGCAAAAAAGAAAAGAAAAAATACCCCAAACAACAACAATAACAACTCAAGCCTGCACAAAAACTGTAAGAAGATAATGATTTTTCAGGGTTTCCAATGATGGACATCATCATCTCATTCTGTATCTCATTCTGTAGATATGTAACTGTAATCCACCAACATTTTGTGAATCCACAAGGTGGATAATCAGTCTTACCTGGGGATGGAAAAATTGTTCCATGGAGCTCTGGTGTGTAAGAAAGTTTTATAATTAATATAATAGCAATGGTAATAACATAGTGCTCACTGAATATGTGTGTTTGAGTTGATGCTAAGATTAATTATCAGGTAAATTTCAGTGACATTGTTTGTGCAGAAAACAATCTTTAATAGCAAAGGATGAGAATAATTCAGAATGCTTTTTTTGGTTTGCTTTATGAACACTTGTGCAAAGAAAATGTGACGAAAAATTGGGTAGATTATGAAAGATACTTTCATGATCGCAAAGAGGTTTTTTTTAGTTTATATTGGTACTAATTATGGAGTCTCTGTGCACCTGCTTGCACGCAGGTGCCCACACGTTCATGCACACACACCCTTTGTATGGTTTTTAAGATCTTTTTTCCTTTCTCTAACATTCGCATAGATGTAGAGACAATCATATGCAAATCTGTACTGCTTATTTACCAGCAAAAACAATACAACAGCAACCACAAAACAGCAGCATTAATGATGATGAGTGGTTTACAGCACAGATTTTCTAACGTGTATAGAACATTGAGCACTTTACCAAAGACTGGTTGTATGACTATAAGGACGCATGAACACAAAGAAAATTCAGCAAAGATATGTATATGACAATCTTAAATTAGACAGTATCTATAGTAAAACCCATGAAAACATTGATCAATGCAGAAAAAAAATCTACAATCTTTTACATGCACACACAGGCGCACACACACACACACACAATCACACAATCACACACACACTCTTGATGGAAATCTTCATAATGATAATTCATAAAGAAAGACTGCACACATCAGAATGTGCTGCACTCTAAGAAAGAAAAGCAGGGAAGCAATCAGCTAATGAAGCCCTGAAGAACTAATCATTGAAGCAGCCAGGAAGTAATCAGTCTCCCAAGCCAGTCAGCCACCCTTGAAGTCAGTGATCCAATCCTGTACATAGCTACGCCATTAGTGTAATAGGCCAGTAGTTATCGATAACATACATGTATGTTCCTCCAGCTCAGTTTTCAGAGTGCCAGGTTTCAGAATTATTCACCAGAACAGTCTGACCAAAAAAACCCAGAAGAAAGGAGAAAGACCGTATGGGCTTTATATAGTTTGTAAAAAAAGAAAAAAAGACTTTCATGTATACATGAATGAGATTGCCCTTTTTGAGAGTGTAGTTTATCAGTATCACTGGGTTGGAGGGAGGGGGGTTGTTGTCTTTTCTTGTTTTTGTCAGGTTTCTGATTTTTTTGTTCTGGTTTTTTTTTGTTTTTTTCTTTATTGTGAATAGAGCTTGCACTTCTAGAACTTAGTAGTTGGATTCAAGAGTATCATTTACCAATAGCTTTTTAAAATTTTTATATTCTCATGGCTTTTATACTATTTCTAAAAAAACAAACCCTTATGTAAACATAATGGCTTTTTAGTTGATTTCATTAGAAGGGTGCAAAGATATTGCCCTGTAGGCTGTTTTGTAGGTAGGCCTTGGCCGGTCAGGTTGATAAACACCTATAGTATATTTGTATTACACACTAAATTATCATCTTGCATGTTATTAGAATGGACGTTTGTGTTATCATATGTTGGTAATTCTGTTTTGTTCTTGTTGTGTTAACCAACAGAGAGGAGTCATGCAGGTAATACTTCTTGTTTCTGTGCACATTTTGTCAGTTGTCCCTTTTTTTGTGAATTTTTGTAATAACTGTTTTGTTTTTGTCATTTACTACTTCGTACTAGATTCTTGGGTATTGGTCCTCTTGTTGGCTTAGACTGAAAAATTTTCTCATTTTTTCCATTTTTTGGAAGGATCATATACAGCAGTTTTTATGAAAACTGCGACAGTTGGCATTGCTGAGTGTTTTTCCTCATTCAACCGCAAGAAACTTTGTAGGTCATTTTTTCCCCCAGTTTTTCGTCTGAGTGTCCTAAATTTCCATTTTTAGTAGCAGTATGAAAAATTTATACACTACATATATAAGGAGCAATACAAGTTAAACAAAACAGAAAGTAAGAAATAAGAAAACCACATTAACCAAAAAACAAGTATAAAAGCAAAAACAAATAAAAATATAAAAAAAACCCTACAAAAACAGTCAAACAAAAGCGCAAATAAATGTGTTGGCAAATAAACATTGAAGCAAAAACTGTAGTATTTAAATATAGAAAGACAGATAGTATTACAAAAGTAAGTGGGTTAGGTGCATACCATTAATCTATTGATATGTAAAAACCTTATAGCCAACAATACAAAAAAAGCAGTATTTCAATATAAACAAAGTACGCTGGAAGCAGTGTATACAGCAACGTTTAATTGTGCCTATCAGTGTCAGACATCATTCTCTTGGTTATCCTTTATCAAAGCCGTGATGGAGGCACATGTTCTATTATGAAGCTTTCACCAGCTGTCACTGGTGAAGGATCTGTCCTAAAAGTTGGCATGCAGATGTTGATGTGCTTTCCCTCTCCCATCTTATTGTTTTATCTATGAGTAATCATCCCTGCAGATATTCTACACACACCATAGTTCATGTATAGGAGTGTATGCATGCATCCATACTTATATACAGTCCTTCGGATGAGACTATAAACCGAGGCCCCGTGTGTGAACGCACGCAGAACATCTTGCGCACACGTTAAATCCTGTTCCGCTTTTCGAAAGAGTAGGCCATTGTGTGCCGGTGGGAACAGATGACAAAATTTACAAAGCTGCATACACACAGGGACTGGATGTAAAAAAGCACACGAGTGCTTATTCCATTATCCTCGAAATAAATGAATAAATAAATATACAGGAAGGTATGTCAGGCATGAGAATGCATAAACACAGAGGTACTCGTACAAACACAGACAGACAAGACACATGCGCACGTATGTGCGCGCACACACACACACACACACACACACACACACACACACTCACACTAATAGTTTAATACACCCTTTCACCATGTAATTACATGTAGTACCCAGCTGATTCATGCAGCAAATAAAAGAATTGTGCTTGACTAAATGGAACTTAGACTAGTTAAATACAAGAGAATTTAGATTGATGAAGAGCATTTTTGATTACCTCATTTTTTCTTTTGCACAAGTGTTCAGAAAGAGTGTATAAGTTCTGTAAAAAATATTTTTAAAAAGCATTTGGAAAAGATACGGCAAAGTTCTACAATTGGAAAGAAATCCAAGCTGAATTTGTTTGCATTAAAGGGTAAAATTTGAGTGTAGGTTACTAGGTATATAGTTAATTAAATCATGCTTGTACTTGTAGTGTGATTTAAGTGAATTGTATCAGTTGCTTGAATTGTGGCTTTTGTTTGTTTTTTGTTTTTGTAAGAGTAATGCATAGTTAAAAGTGGCTTCATATTTTACGGAACTCCATAAGGAGAACATTTTTGTCTGTTATCAGAAACTAACAGTGAATCTACTTTTTCATGCATATTCATGCAGCAAAAGATCAAACAGGGAACCGGACAGAATTTTACAGACCCATGTTCATGCCTTTCTTCCAGTCCGTCCTATTTGTATTCTGTTCTCTTTCCTCCATTACCTTGTTTATCTAATGCCTGTCATCAGTGTATGATATTTGTATCAGGGGTAAGAAGGGAAACACAGCATAGTAATAGCATTAAACAAAAATGATAACTCCCACTCATGGCTGTGTACGCTCATCAAACATTTCGTCATCAGCAGATAAACTGCTAGTTTTTGTGTGAGGGTTTTGTCAGAGACCAGTGTTGATTACTCTTGTAGTTTGATATACTTCACCATTTGCATGAAAGCTTATGTGGACTGGTTGTCTGGTGTTATCAGTTGATGTGCTCACTCTTTGAACATTGTGTTTAAAGCTCAACTGGGAAGCTTGGGCAATGGTGTAGACCTGAGTGCACAGCATACCCCCCCTGTAACTGTTGCAGTGTACTTTTGTTCTGTTACTGAAAGTGACAGTAGTGCTGAAATTGATGAAAAAAGATGTATGTTTTTCTCTAATCCCATCCTCTGTTGACTAATATTATAATTAGAATGAATTAGATTTGATGCTGACCATATATTGGAAACAAAGATTTTTTTTTGTGATGCTCCGAGATTTTAGTTCTGCACTGTAATCATGATACAAGTTAATGCATAGATCAGCTGGGTTTGGGGATTTTTTTGTTTTGTTTTTATCTTCATTGTCTTTTATATTTCTTTTTCAAACGTGTGATATTAAGTAGCCATTTTAAAGATACTGTTAGTGTTAATGTATTGTGTGTTCTTGTGGATACAAGGAATGAGAAAACTGTGTCCATCACTCCATGCTTTCTTTTCGTTGTCTATGCTGTATGCGGAATAGGCACATTCTACTTTTCAGCTTCCTGTTTCCTAACCTCCTCTTTGACCTGAGCCCCTTTCCAAGTTCTGTACTTCTCCTGGTTATCCTAACTGTAGAACTTCCATCTGGCATGACCATTTTATTGATTTGAAGAAACTTGTTTAGTTAATTCTTGTTTTTTGTTGTTGTTTTTTTCTTCTTTGTTTTAACTTTGTTTGACTTTTCAGACCCCTACATTTGACCTGAATTGTATGATTTTTTAGACGTTGTTTTTCCTTCTGCTTCTTTTTTTAAATTATTTTTTTTACGTAGCACCAATTCTAAAATGGCCTCTTGGTTGACAATGATAAAGCTTTAAGTAAAACAAAATTAAACCAGTATGAACGCACAGAGTTCTTCTTTTTTTGGGTACTATTTGTCATTGCTACTCTTTTTAGTCATGTCAAGAGACCTCTTGTGAGTGCAGTTCTGGGATTTTGGGAAGTCCATGGTTCAACTTTCAAGGCCCTTTTTGAGTAGGCCTTTTCCTCACGTCTACTAGATCTTGAGTGATGGCGGCGCCAGATGTTGCCATCACTCTTGTATACTTTTTGTGTATGATATCTTTTTTCTTAATCCTTTCCTTACACTTTGAACCTACCACATCTTCCATGCTCAATGCCCTCCTAATCCTTTAAAATTAAAAGAACTCAAGTTCATTTTCTTAGCATTTTAAGCACAAGATAATATGTCTTTCTTCTTCTCTGTTGATTTGTTTGCCTAATTTTTGTGTTCGTTTTGTTTTGTTTGTTTTGTTTTTTCTTTTCCAGTAGAGGTAGATTATGTTATTGATGACAGGCAAGACTCATGTGCTGGCTGACTCATTCCCATTTTTTAAAATTTTTTATCCTTTTTTCCCCCCCTTTTTTGGCATGTGATCCAAGTGTGTTCAGATAATAATGTGCTGTCTGAATGTCTACACTACTTTTTTCTTTGTGATATTGGTTTGGTAGTTCAAATAAATCTTTTCATGTCTTGTTGCATTTCCCTTCTTTCCACTGTCATTTGATAAAGTCTGTGCATGTGCATAGATGCACACCTAAGCTTACATAAGTACATGTCATGTTCGACATTCATTAAAAAAAAAAAAAATCTTGAATTTAAAAAAAGAAAAACAAAAATTGGTCTCTAAAAGCTGACATAGAAATCTTTAAAAGTTTGTCACATCAGTCAGTGAAATAGTTGCCCTCAGGTTAGTTTGACATCAGTTGCTCATTACTTGATTATTCAGTCATAATCTATGGCATTTTGGTCAGTTTTGTATAGTCTACTGCCCGACTGTCTCAGATACATGGTTGGGTGTGTGTCCTTTTTCACAAGTTATGGTTGTGCCTCTTTTTTTGTTTAGTATCTTTTACATTTTTTATTTTATTTTATCTAATTCAATTTTACAATAATTCTTTAAAAAACAAACAAACACCGCAACATATTGGTATTGTGTATTGTGTTGTCTTTTTGTGTTTGATGCACAGTCTTGATTCTGCCTCTCCACTTTCTGTTTGCGTAAACTCATGGATCTGTATTTTTCATTTTTCTTTCTTTGATGTAAAAACTTGATTCTGTGTCCACCCTCTTTCTGTGGGAGTGTGTGCATGTATGAGTGTGTGTGTGTGTGTGTGTGTGTGTTCTAGAATTTTGTTTCTTTCTTTTTCATTTTGATCAATATATTTAAATCCGTCTGTCTTCTTTGGCCTTTGATGTAAAATCTTAGTTCTGTTTCCACCCTCTGTCTGTTTTTAGTGTAAATCACTTTAGTCTTGGAGCAGTCATCAGTCTTTTTCACTGAAAACACAGTTCTACAATGTAGTGCTCAATATATTGACTTATTTATTTGTTGTTGTTTTTTTCAGAATGACCAGTCCAGTGGCACCATTCAAGTCATTGGTGGTGACAACTTAGAGTCTCTAAAGGGAAAGGTGGGTTGCAGATTTATACAGTTTACATGACGATGCTGTATGCTGAGCTACCAGAAATCTATTTAGATATTTTTAGTTAGTATTTTGGAAGAAGTTACTTTAGTAAAAAGCATATATGATTTGAAGTTTGTAAATTGGACATCGTGTTGCTATTGATACACAACTAGTAATTACAACAACAATAACAACAACATAAACCCACTAAGTGCTGCAGGCTGAGGATTGATATTTTATGTGAAAGTGAGCTCTCTAGTACTTGCATACATGTATGTTCTTACTTGTTTTCTCCTCTCCTCCTAGGTAGCCTACTAATTCAAACTGTGTCGAGATTATTATAGCTTCTTTTGAAACAAGCAGACATTTTTTTCTTTTATTTTGTCTAAAAATTAGTTTCCAAACTTTAATGATCTTTTTAAAGAGTTCAGGATGGCCTAACCTATTTAAAATCACTAACCAGATAAGATTTTAATACTGATAGCAATGTTGAGTCCAAACTGTTAGGTTGCTGTACTGATGCACAAGTGGAGCAACATTGATAGCATACTCCGTATGAGTCTGCGTGTATATTTTAACTTTTTTTTAGGTAAATCTTGTGACCTTTTTGTATTCGAGTCAGACAAGTATCAAGTTCATATTATACACAGATTGTGTAATATAAGACTGCAAGCTACTTTGTGTGTGTGTGTGTGTGTGTGTGTGTGTGAAGATTGTGCTTTATAAGACTAAAATATTCCAGGATGATGTGTGATTTCAGAACGTGCTTGTGGTGGAGGACATCATTGACACAGGGAAAACCATGCAGCAGTTGTTGCATCTACTACAGGGTGTAGAGCCAAAGAGTATCAGAGTGGCCAGGTCAGCCATGTTTTCTGTATACATACATCACATGTCTTCATCATGACAATATGAATAGCACTGGTTGGTTGAATAAAGAGTATGGGAGCCTTACTGCAGAATCACAGATTCGTTAAAATGGCAAAATAAAATATGATTTTGGGAGCGGGAAGGGGGTAGACTATTCTGCTGTTACTTCATTTCAGCCAGGTTAGGAGCTCATTGATTTTTTTAGGAGGAATACTCCAAATAGGTAAAACATATATTACATATGCAGGGAAAAAAATAGTGGCAAGGGAGCAGATGTTAAATCATGTTTGAATGGTGTGTGTACAATTACAAAGGTTTGTTGATTTATAAAAATGTGAGTTGCATTTTGCTGCGGATAATCATAATGGCTGGCATTTAAAATGTGAAAGCAAATTTTTTAATTGGAATGTTATAGTTGTACAATTTATACAAAGGAAAATAAATGTTTCTTTATCAGTCATTCACATATCTAGCTTAAATACCTGTTGTAGGTCTGTGATTTCCTTGTACCAGCTGTAGACTTTGAAGCTTAATAGGCGTGCAGTGCTTTTGCACGTATATATTTTGTGTTCTGATTATGAATGGGACCGTAGTCTGTTGTGTGCAGCAGTTATTATGCACATGCCTATTTCTCTCCTGTTGAGACTTTGTGTAATACCAAGATGTGATCTACAAAACGTGCCAAATCAAATTGTGGCAGTTGATTAGCAAAGCAGATTATTGTGTAGGTCTATCTTTGTCTGTCACTTTTGCACATTTATTGATATTATTCTCATAATGATCATGATGTAGCTGAATGCAGTTTTGAGTAATGCATAGACCTGTTTCACTCCTGTTGGGTCTGTGTGCCACATCAGGATGTGGTATGTGCATAAAGCAAGTTGTGGAAGTTAATTAGCAAAGCAGATGATGTGTATCTGTCTTTGTCAGTCACTTTCGCACATGTCTTACATATTATGATAAATCATAGGTAGTTGCATTCCTAAGTGATGGCATTATGCACATGCCTATTTATTTCACTCCTGTTGGGACTTTGTCAGGATGTGGTATGTTCAAAAGCAAATTGTGGAAGTTAATCAGCAAAGCAGATGTTGTGTATCTGTCTCGGTCAGTCACTTTGGCACATGTCATACATAGTGTTATGGTAGCTATATGCAGCCTTGGGTAATGCACATGCCTGTTTCACTCCTGTTGGGACTTTGTGCCACATCAGGATGCAGTAAGTGCAAAAGCAAATTGTGGAAGTTAATTAGCAAAGCAGATGTTGTGTATCTGTCTTTGTCAGTCACTTTCGCACATGTCTTACATAATGTTATGATACAGTTGTGTACAACCTTGGGTAAATTAAGGCACATGCCTGTTTCACTCCTGTTGGGACTTTGTGTCACATCAGGATGCGGTTTGTGCAAAATCAAGTTGTGGAAGTTAATTAGCAAAGCAGATGTTGTGTATCTGCCTTTGTCAGTCACTTTCGCACATGTCTTACATAATGTTATGAATATGAATCATGATACAATTGTGTACACTACAGCCTTGGGTAATGCACATGCCTGTTTCACTCCTGTTGGGACTTTGTGCCACATCAGGATACGGTTTGTGCAAAAGCAAGTTGTGGAAGTTAATTAGCAAAGCAGATGTTGTGTATCTGTCTTTGTCAGTCACTTTCGCACATGTCTTACATTGATTGTATTCACATGGTATGGGTGGGTGCAGTCCTGAGTAATGGCATTATCATGATTTATGCACGTGCCTGTTTCACTTCTGTTGGGACTTTGTGCCACATCAGGATGCGGTTTGTGCAAAAGCAAATTGTGGAAGTTAATTAGCAAAGCAGATGTTGTGTATCAGTCTTTGTCAGTCATTTCCACACATGTTTTACATAAATATAGTCGTGTGCAGAAAAGATGCGCGTGCCTATCTCAGTCCTGCTGGGACTTTTTGTGACATACAGATGTACACGTGGATGTATTGTTGTCTTTTGTCAGTCCCTTTCACAACATGTGAGCATTGTCATTGTTGTACATCGTCTTAGATATTTGAGAATGATACACCAGACATGGTATTTCTCGGATCTGAAAAAAAAAAATCTCTTTCCTGTAGCACCCCCACCCCCTCCTGTTTTGTTTTCTTTGTTGTTTTAAAATAAAATCTGCCACTTTACAAATTTGTTTTGGGTGGGGTTTTTTACACTTACAGACTGTCAGTGTTATCCAGACCAACATGTTTTTAAGGGAACTAACTCCTGCAACAAGCACAGGTGTTCTTGACATTGCCATATGAAATTGATATATGATATAATCACAATAGTCATTAGTGATTGAAAATGACCTGCAGATGAATCATGAAGTGGGTTTCTTCTTTTTTTTTCTCTTTTTTTTTATAGACATACTTACCAATGAACAAAAGCTTTTTTTCTGCACATTTTATGATGGATAGATCACATTCTGATCCACAGCATTGCAAGTATATCTAGGGTATTGTCTGATAGCCTGTTGTAGTCTTGCACATGTTTGGTTTAGATGGTCATATTCATATTCTGTTTTTTGTTGTTGGGGTTTTTTGTTTTGTTGTTGTTTGGTTTTTTTAGCGGAGAAGCACTGATATTCTCAGTGAAATCAGTAGCATTTACTCAAGTCATTGCTGTTGATGCAGGATGGGTACCAGAGTGTACATTGGCCGTCTTCCATATCAGGCCAGGGAGAAAGATGTGGAACGCTTCTTCCGTGGCTATGGCAGAATCAACGATATCATGCTGAAGAACGGTTATGGGTTTGTGGTAAGCTTGTGTTCTGTAATAATATTGTTATATTGTCACATTTAACTGTTCTCTTTTACCTTTCTTTTCTTTTCTTTTTTTCCATTGAAATGTGGGTAGATTCTGCTGGATTTTTGTATGTTAGATTTATACACAAATTATAGATGTATGATAATTAGAGTTTGATGAATTAATATGCAACTCAGAGACATAATTATTTTTAGGAGTAATTCTGCCTTGCCTGTCTATTTTTGTTACCTCATCTTTCTCTCCTACTTCTTGAGTACTTCTATCATGTTCTCCCCCCCCCCCCCCCCCCCCGCGGGGGGGGGGG